>JAIPRN010000538.1:15225-79513 GCA_025469175.1 Geopemphigus sp. TES_GeoC_2020 | reverse complement strand
CCCGTCCACTCCGAAAACGAGTAATCGCGTGAAATCGACGAAATCGATTCGTATCCGAAAACCTATTCGAGAACCCGTCGACTGGAAACAGTAAACCCATCGATGGACAACAATACTGTGGAGAATACGTCTAAGCTTATTTATAGCGTAATTTGCGAAAAATTACTAGTCATTGTCCAAGTTAATAATAACGAAAACGTACTTTTAACATTTCCTCGTTGAATAACCGGAATTTCATTTTTGATTGATTTCGTTAATTTAGCCGCGTCATTTTTTTCTCTAAATTATACGAAAAGGAAAACATCGAGTAAATACTAACATGTGTCCGTTATTGTAGACCTGCCGTATTTCGTTACAACAAAATATTTATCGATCGATATAAGAGGCCATTTTTCGGCAAATCTCATTTTTTTAATAATAAAAAAAAAAAACTACGACGACTTTAAAATAGAAACTTTTTTAAAATGCGATTCGTTCGTATATCTATACATTATTACAACGTAAGTGATCAATAATGTTGTTAAGAAAAACTCTATTAAAAAATAAATATAAAATTTCCAGTAACGCGTTCAAACCGTACTTGTAGCTTATTAAATAATATAATGAATAGACGAATAACTTAATATATATATATATATCCTCGTAAAATTCTTACCTGAATTATTAAATAAACGGAGAGAGAGACGTATTTAAAATGTAATAGTAAATACGTAGAGAACGTAAGTGTATGTAAACTATGTATGAAAAGTCGTATTCGCGGGGATCCGCCGGTGTCTTGTAACGGATACGAAAACGCACTGAACGCCGAACTAGTTGCACGAGACGTTTTAAAACACTTTGGACAAACGCGGGCTGGACTTGGATACACTTATTTCCGATTTCACTACGCATACCTATACAAATTGTACGTATAAGTTTCTTCCCATCCCTCTCTTATTTTTCTTTCATCCCCGCCCTCCTCACAAACACACACACACATACTGAATACAAGCGGCCACACAATCTCTATATATATCTTATCTCTCTCCCTCTTACTCTCTCTCTCTCTCTCTCTCTTCGTCTGTCCATTATATATATATATTTATTTATTTATTACGCGAAATAGATATACGTTTATTTCGTCCGTTCAAATTCTATTATAGAAACGACTTTGGTATTTTATTTTCATCGACGTTACGCGCAAATGTGTTACGCGCGTTCACACACACACACACACACACACACACCCCTCTCATACAAAAATGTACATACGGTGGTAAGACGGTACACTTTGCCGTAATCGTTATCGAGCACGAACGCCAATATAATACATATTATATATATATATATATATATACCACGCAAATTCCCCGTGTCGATTGTTTCAACTTTAGAACGCGCGTGTTATATATAAATATATACAAACGATAAACGTATAATAAGGTGAGGCAATTTTTATTTTACTCGTAAAAAACGAACAATAAATTACAGTCGCGACACACATAATACAAGTGCGTACTCGTTTACAAAGCGCTCGATACGAAATAGGTTTTCGTATTTTTTTCCCCACACCGTGTCGAACTATACGCGTGTGTCGATATGTTAGGCGGCCTGTAACGAGCGCGCCGTCGATGTCGCTAATTTGAAATCGTTCAGGGATACGTTAGGAACGGCAAAACAAATCCGGGTAAACAGGAACACGCGTAGGACAACGATTAGTGAAAACCCGAGGGACCGTCGTTCGTTCGCGTTATCGTTTGCCCGCTCGTTCGACAAAGACTATAGTCCCGAGCGCATTATCCGTACGACGTACGGTTCGGCTTACGTACGACAAAGCGCTGATACGACGCATTTGGACGTCGGCATGTTCGATTTAGAATCGGTCGAGCGGTATGACGACGCGCGTAATTAACTATCGTACCGTACCCCGAAGGTTCCCCGACGAATTTCGAATAAAACCGTACGACGAGCCGACAATTGTAACGATTACACACACACCGGACGAGGTACACACGCTTCCAGCTGATTCACTTCGCGGATTATTACAAATGTACGAGCGGAAAAGAATTTCGGTCACGAAAGTGTTATCGTACGGGAACGCGCGCAAAACGCCTTCGTAAATAATGATCGGCGCGTATCGTAAATCGTATCGCGCGACCGCGTAAAACGCTATCGTGTTCATCATAATCGCGGCATTTCCAGACGCTCGGTTACTACTGCTAACATCGGTAACCATAGATTCGAAAACCCGGTACCACAATGTTCGGCCGACCGAAAGTTTTAAACCAAAATTCCGCGACGACGTTAACCGATTAAGCGGCGCGTCGCGGTATGGTAACGGAACTTACCGCGGTAAGTTGTTCATTTGTTCCGTGTTACGAAACAATCGGAATTACGTCGTCGCCACTGCCCGCGAATTAAACGGTTCTTAATTAACCGCGCGAACGTCCGGATAACGATGACGAATAAATTAGCATTTTCACACACACACACGTCACAGTGAAAGTCTGAAGTTGAAATATTCCGAATTCGAATATACTGTATACGAGCGCGCGCGGTAAAAGTATATATAATATTGTTGGCGGCGCGTAGAAGAGATTTTTCTTTGCCGCCGACAACGCGCTAACACGATTCGCGCGCTTCTATTTTGCGCCCGTTTAATTACGATAGTCGTAAATTAACCGACTTGTCAATACGGTATTTAACGACAGGCGAACCGGTTCTCGAATATAGACGTAACAGCGACGATTTTCGTCCGAGCACAACCGAAACGTTGACGCGGACCAGTTTGGCTACTCGTTCGCGAAATGTAATTATTTCGCGCGCGTTCCCGGTAAAACGGAGAGCCGCAATTTATTACGCTAAACGTCCGGAGTACCTACGAATATACGGACGTGTTATTCGAACACACAATATTATTGGGACACGTGTGGCCAAAGGTAATCGCGTCGAAACTTTCTTCAGGTTGCTGCTTCTTACACGACGATTTCGTTCGTATTAGTCGTACAATAATACTATATATATTTAGTAGATTATGACGCGGCACTTGTTTTTTTTAAATTTCGTTTTCTCCGACCTATTGTTTCATAACTCCGGCGCGACCGATCTACTACGGTTCGTACGAAACGCGCGAATATAAATCGCCGAAAAGCGTTCGAAATTTGAAAATCGCGATTTTACGTTCGACCCGCCCGTTGTTTAGGCCGTACATTTTTACACCAGCCCGGCGCTACAGATTTGCGTAAATCGATAGCGCGTTTCTTTTACGTACGTTTTCCGACCGGAGGACGACGGATTGGCGCCAGTCGATATCGTCAAACACGGGTGTGTGTGTGGGGGGAGAGAAGGGTTTCGTTCGTTTCAATCCGTCGACGACATTCGGTAATTGCGCGCGTGTGTTTTGTTCACGTTTTTTTCGTAAAAAAGAAAAGCCAACCGAACGCGTTTTTATAATTATTCGTCGTTGTTGTTGTTGTTATTACGTCGTCGTTGTACCGGAACGCGCGTACGCGCCAAGAACCGTATTCGTGGCCGAAATAATAATTCTGTTTAAGCGTACCTACGCTGCATTTTGCCGCCGAACTGGACGACGTATTACGGCCAAACGGACCAGTAATAATAAACGGTACGTTTATGTAATTCACGTTCGCTCGAATAGAACGCGAAACGATGGAATGTGTCCAAATAATATTACGCGTGTCCGAGATAACCCATCGGCCGACAAACTCTGGACGCGCGAAAAACCGGCAACGTTTAATTACGGCACGTTGTTCGGCCGTCGTATGGCGCCGACGAGCCGGTCGATTACCGTAAAAATAACGATTAACGGCGCGATTCGACGTTTAAACACGCCCCCCCGCCGCGTCGATGGTTTTTGGCGAACTTCCGCGCCCGGTTTCCGTACTACGCACGTTATAACCGTCCGTCAGTTCCATAAACGAACTACGGCGACATATCCGCCGATAAATCCGTTTTCCCGAAACTTTCGTTTACCGCGGTTTCTTCGCGCGGACAACTTTACACGTACAATTCGTGCGTTGAAAAACCTTGAACATTCCTCGCCAGTGTAACGCTTCACTCGGAATCTAAAACTAGATAAGAGACGGTATATTTATAGTACGGCGATACTCTTATTGTTACGCCCCTGTTATAACGTATTATTCTCGCGTTACGTAAACATACGCACCGTATATAACGGTCCGTCTACCATTATTATTCGAAAACGTAAAAGTCCGAGTGAAAAACGCGGCCCCACAAATAGTAACTACCGCTCGAGCCTACCGGTAATTAATTTCGTATAATGGCCTAGATTTACGAGACGTACGTAAATGTCTACAAAAGTACTCGGACGTCGAACCATTTCACGCGTTTTCGTTTCGACGGTAAATTGACGTCTGTGTTTTACGCGACTTCCTCCCTCACCCCCCTGCCCGGGGCACTAAAATTGGCCCGACGGTGCCTCTAACTTTAGACATACGGTGGTAATGTAATTTTGCGCGTACGCTCGTCGTCGTCGGAAAATAACTGACGGCGTATTATGTTACGTTTACCTCGGACGGACGATGTTTCGGCCGCGGGTTGTTTCCCCCGGACAAAATTGTGTAGGAAATATTTTTTTTTAAAACGAACGAAACTATGTTTTACGCGTTGGCGCATCCGTGTCCCTTTAAGTAGTTCGGACCGAGCGTCCAATTTTTGTTGTTCGCGCTTTTTATACCTACTTTTTTATTTCTCGGTAGGTATTACGTTTTCAAACACCATAATAACCTACAGTTAGTAATAAGTAGGTATTCCAGACGAATATCGGAGCTGATGAAATAAACGTAAAAATATCGTTTAGAATACGAATCGAACGGTGAATGGAAATTAACGTATTATCTCGTTCCGCCGATAATTTCGAATAAACCTTTTTTTTTTTTTAATAATCGTTCGGATAAAAACATCCCGTACGCCTAAACGCGTAATAACAATAATATCGTATACCGTTATGTGTACCGCGTTGTCCCACAATTACCTACCGCAATTCGTTGCTCGTCGTTGAGGAAGTTATATAATCGAACAGCATTATATTAAATAATAATAACAATGATGGTAAATTACAAATTAGGTCCAACGCGGTCAATAATATATGATTATCAGACTGAAAGAAATCCCGTTCGTAATGTTAAATTTAATGACGAAGACAATAAGAAATATAAATAATAATTTATTAGTCGGGTTACTAACGTGACGATTAAGCGCGCTTGGAGAATATTTTGATTTAACGAAAAGAAAATCTTAATAACGCAAAACTATTTTTACCTAACCGAACGAGTATCCGCGATGTCGTTTTCGATATTATTATTTCCGACAATTTTAACAAATTCTTTCGTAATGAATTTAAATTCCCCCCTCCGAATACGTCATTTTATTTCTCTAACATTTAATTCTTCGCTGTTGATTACTTGTTTCCATAATTTTAACGAGTTCATATCGCCCGCGTGATTCGTTCCTTATTCGCGCTAATCAAGCGCCGAATAAGAGTTTTTTCGTCTTTTTGATTTCTAATAGTTCTTAAACGTCTTTCAAACGCAATACCTTTTATATATGTCTTCTAGTTCGTCCAATTGATCACGATCGTTAAAACAGGTCGAGAGGGGAAAAAACCAAGCCCAGAACGACAAAATGTTGACTGACGGCACGTCGACCAACCAACCCCCTCCCACCGATAACAACCGAAACGTCGGTGACCACGGTTGGAAATTGATGGTTGTAAGTACGTTGGCGACAAGACGACGTACGGTGAATAAAACGAAATCGGACGAACGATTGTCGGTACGATCCAAATAACACGAAACAGACCCGAGGAACTGTCCGCCGCCGCCGCCGCTCGTCGTATAATTATTACGTGGACACGGCCTATAGCAAAACGCACGGGCGTGCGCACGTTATCATTCGTTGATAATACGACTCGTACAGCCCCGCCGAGGGGGGCGCGTAAACGGGTACAACGGTATTGTCGATAGAAACGAACCGCGGCTGTCCGTTGGTAACCGTCACGTGGTGTCCGTGGTGAAGGTGCGAGCGAGGTCGGTGGTTGTGGTCGTCATGTTGGACAGTGGTTGTACACCGCCGAAATGGAAACGGCCGGAGGAACTAATGAAAATGCATCGGATGAAGATGAAAAAACGAGCCCTCCAGTCACGGTTCGTGAAGTCGATGGACGGTTCGTCGTCAACGGCGACATCGTCACTGACGGATCCGTCAGGGAGCCGTGCTGTTGCGGCGCACGAATCGTCGTCCAAGAACCCGTTCAGGTGAGTGCGGATGTTGTCCCGTGTGGCTTCCAACCGAGCGCGCCACGCCCGATGTGTATGTGTATGTGACGTTATGTTGCCATAGACGTAAGACGCCCGTCAAGAACAAGCAAACGCTGAAGAGAGCCCGGGTCGAGTATGACAACGACAATGCTTGTGTCTCAAACCTGTCTAAGCTGTTGCGAGATTGCGAGTCTGCGCCGTCCACGTCCAGCGTGTTGCCGTTTCATTCGTCACTGGACGAAAGCGTCATTTCCTTTGTTGATGTCCTGCGCACAATCAATCCCGCGACCGTCGTCGAGCATGTACGATCAAGTAACACCATGGCCATTCGTGCTCCGTGTTTTTTTACCCTTACTGTTGTTTCCAGAACGTCGTCGAAATCCGAGGTGAACCCGAATTGCCGATTGACTGGACGTTACGAACCAAAGTACGGTTTTTGTCTCCAAACCCGTTCCCCTGGAGTCAGAAGATCAAAACGTGCGAAGAAGCGTCGGCTACGACCGGGTAATTTCATCAATTTCAAACGTACGTCCGTGTATAGGCCGCCACATTCATCTTGCACATGTGCATGTACTTCATAGATTTGTGAGATGTCTAGACACAGAGAACATTGAACACTCATTAGATACCAGTCCTAATAGTCAATTCCATCAGTGTTGTATGGCTTGGCAACATCCATCCTTACCTTGGGTAGATCTCATCCACAGAGGTCCACGTGTCACAATTAAGGAGTCGACCGGTAATATACCTCCTATGGGCGCAAACCCGATATTCAAAGAGTCTCTTTTTTCTCATTGGATCGATAGTTTTCGATCTTTATTTCAAGTAAAATCACAATTTATTTGGTCATCTTTGTTCAAATGAGCGCCTGTGTATATAACAAATTCACGATACAAATTATTTTTCGTTAGCTTGTTCGAGCTAACCAATGCCCTTACTTCTATGTCCTTGCCAATGCGTTCACGTGTACTTTTCGAGCGTCAAGCATTGGTGGTTACGAAGAACTGAACGCCATGGTGTTTCCTACGACGCAAGGGCTTCGAGACATTCTTAGACGCGAAGGTACGTCTTTATGAACACGTGTGTTTGACGTCTAATTATTCGTTTCTTTATAGACATCGATTTTACAATGCCATTACTGGAAGAAGAAGAGAATGACAGTAAACTATTTTCCGGAAAAATGTCAGAATGCGCCAAAACTGGAGAGGACGAAGAACCTGAACGGTGGTTGGAAACAATGGGCGCCGAACAATCAGAAATTAAACGTTTACAAAGTTCGCAGGTACTTTTTATACACAGATTGTCTTAAATTAGTAATATTGTACCGGGGAATTTGTTTTCAGAATGACTTGGTGTCGATTCAACAGCGAAAAATTGATACTACCAAAGAATCGTTAGTGGTTGTGACTGGTGTCGAAGCCCAAGCCCTATTTAACTGGCTGATAAATTGCCGTTCGATAGTATCAAATACAGGACCACATGCAGGGATACCGCCCACGCTTTTAGCGCCAGTAGCTTTTACCGGAGCTACTCTAATATCACTTAAAGTAAGTTGTACATTATACGCTTGATACAAATTCTGGACAAGTTTGGTAGTTTAGTGCAAATATCTTAAAGTAAACTATGTGTATATATTACGTATGTAAATGAAATGACAATAAGTAATTATGTATTTGTTGTTAAATATTTTAGGTAAGACAAAGTACCGTGAGAGTAGATGGTCAAAGTTACAACTCAATAGAAGTCAAGGGGCCTGTAATGCCTGATGCGGTTTATAATTTCTGTGATTTATTATCAAAATCTTTAAAAACTTTCACCGCTACATTCGCCAATTTGGAAAACACTAAACCGTTCACGTTGGCTTCAGAGACAAATAAGGGTACGATATATAGACACAACTGACTCATTAATATAATGTTCGTCGATGAAAAGCTAGAAATAACAATTATTTAATTTTCCTTAGAACGTATTAATAGTCAAAAGTCCGAAGATAAAGCAATACACCTGTTTGGTGAACAAAACCTGAGTGATTGTGGCCTAAGAGACTCTGTACTAAAAAAATTTTGTGCAGCAAAGACCAACGCATTCGACAGTGTCAAGTACACTAAAGACTATGGATATTTCATTTCATAAACAATTTTTCTTTTACTTACCTTTTACTAGTTTAAGTCGACTGTATATTAATATTGATGTACGTTTTATGCTTACTGTTAGAGTATATTTTTTCACTCGTCATTTATAAATATTATTTAAATATGTTTAATCGCTGCAATCATAACAATTGAAAAACAACTTCAAATTGTACATTTTGAATGGCACTTTGTTCGTAATAAATGTGGCGAAATTAATTTTTTTTTAATTCCAAAAAGTTTAAATATTAACTACTATTTTAATCACTTCCACTAGACACTGTACATTATTTTTCTTGTGTATTGAAATCATTTTAATTCTTTACCATACTAAATTGGTAGCGTGAATATTAAATTTTCAGATTGGAAAAATAGTTGTTACAAACAACTAATATACATTCTAATCAATACAATTCCAAGATATTCTAATAAACGCAATATAATAGTAAAGAAAGGAATTAAAATATATGAAATAATCACGAAAACATTAGCCATACAGGTATTTGTATAATTATCATAAAACTTACAATAATTATCAACAACATTTTCATTACAAAAGATAATGTAATTTTTTTTAAAAAGTTATCAGAACTTTAGAAAGAAAAAATGAGGATAATTTTAATCTTAACAAACAACATTGAGTGTTTAACAAATATGAACGTAAATAAGTAATAATTTACTTTTACCAAACATTAATAATTATACACCAAAAATAACTTTTACATAGTTTACAAACGACAAAAAAAAAAATCAACCGTATTGCTTCACACAAAATTTTAACATAGAGGATATAGTTACAGTGCGAATCACATTTATATAAGTTTATATATATATATATATATATTATTTATTATATATATTTATACATAAAATGTTACCTCACAAAAAATTATAATTAAATATGGTTATAAACATTCTCATAAATAATAAATTAATGATATAAAATAAATTACAATGGCTTAGCATGCACAATAGGCACTTGGAACATTATTATTATTAGAGTATGCACCAGTACTACTTAACTGTTAGCTTCGAACTGAATATAGTTGTTAGATATATATTTTTAACTATTTAAAACAAATAAGTTTTGTAAAACAATTACATTTTCTTATTTGAAATAATTTTATGCGTATATTACAAACTTACATTTTATTTTAACCGGATAATAATTATTAGAAAAAGTATTAGGTATTGAATTTTATAACTTAGTAGAACAATATAAGTGTAATAAAAAAAAATACACACATTCACATATCCCATATACACACATAAATATATATACTAGATATGTGTACACGCACACAAATATATATATATATGTATGTATGTATGTATATAAAAAAGTTAAAAATGAAACTAGTACTTGGCTGAATCCATTAGTGTTGCAGGTGAAGTAGATGGTGGCGGTGGATTGGGTGAAGGAATTTGTGACCCAGTTGGTATACCACCACTTATTATATTAGATGATAGTGGCACAATTGGCTTTACAAAACGTTCATTGCCTGGCCGACCCAACGATAGAGTTCGTGATTGATTAATCTACACAGAAAAATGTTTTTACGACAAAGAAACATTTAAAAACTAAATTGACTAACCACTTGAGTAGTAGGACATAGAGGTGTTGATGGTGCTCCTATGACAAGATTTGATGGTATAGTTTGGCCACAAACATAACATCGATTTGTGTTGGTATAGCCCAATACACCAATTTCGCCACGAAACACTCCTAGAACATATAAAAAAAAATGAATTATTGAAACAATCATACAAAATTTATATTGAAAATAGCGTTGACACATTCAATTTTAATTGAGTAATGTTAATAAATAAGTAAATGCCTATTCAAATGTATGTACATAACAATATTTCTATCTCATTAAAACAGTCTTTGGTCTATTGGTTGTTTTTTTTTTTAATCAAAAAGCTACCTGCCCTCTACTTACACAACTCACGGATGGACAAAACATTTATCGTCTACACCTCCACCACCGCACTTCCTTTTTTTCTGTTCCGGTGATGCAGATACACTACCCGCTTCAGTCGCATCTATCATACAATACAAAACAAGTAACAACGATTGAAAACATACATACAACCCAATTACATATAAAACAGGCGTTTACTTATTAAATTTATATATATATATATACAAAAAAATAATTTTTGACTTATAATTACTCAATTTACGTATGAAACATTAATTATTACCTGGTGTTCCAGCAGCAGACCCAGGACTAAGAGGTCTGGATTGGCATGGTGATGGAGGAAATGGGAGTGGACTGGATGATGTTCTACATCGATTAGAGGCCATTTCATTATACTGACGTTCTTCTTCCATTTCTAAACTACTCTCAGACTCTGATAAATGACGACACAATGCTGTTCGTCTTTCCACTTCAAGTTGTAACTTTCTCTGCAAACGTAAATTGTCTTCACGTACTTGGCGTTCTTCTTTTGCCATTTTTTCCATTTTCTTAGAATCTGAAATAAAAATTATATAAGTGACAATTAAAACGTTAGTAAACAATCAGGTATAATAACAAACGCATTAACTAAATAATTGTTTTTAAACAAAATTATTTCGTTAAAATATCGTTCAGCTCGAACTAATATACTTGCTTTCTTTTTTGGAAACATCAAGTTGATGACGCAATCTGGTAACTTCTCCGCGTAAATGTTGTAAATGAGCACTTATATTTGTAGCTATTTCCCCTTTGTTGGGACCTACTTGATCTCTAGGTAATACTGGATCAGAAACAGGCTGATCCAGTTTAATTTGCAATTGTCTGTATAAAATAAATACTCTTATTATAATGTTTAATTACAATTACACATTCATATTATTGTACCTTTTTTCGGCTTCCAATTTATCCATACGTTTCCATAGTTTATTTACTAAAGCTTCTTGTTCTTGTTCCAATGTATTTTCTAAATCAACTTTTTCACGTCGTAATTGCTCCAATGTTATTTGTTTTGTCAGAGTTTCAGCTTCCAATTTTTCAATTTTACGCATAAGCCGATTAACTAAACATTCTTGTTCTTGTTCTAGAGTCTGTTCTAATTTACATTTTTCTTGGCGTAACTTCAAAATCATATAGAAATATAGTTTTACACAATACACGAATACAAAATGTTTTTAATTTTTCACAGTACTTACCTGGGTCAATTTCCTTGATAAATCATTTGTTAAACATTCTTCTTCTTGCTCATAATGATGGGCAAGAGTCTCTTTTTCTTTTTTCAAAGCCTGAATTTTCTTAAGAAGAGTATTGCTAATAAACTCTTCTTCTTGTTCTGCTCTTACTTGCTAAAATCATATTATTATTAACAGTGAAATATTCCAAGTTAAATAATAATTGGGATATTAGTAATGAAAATGTATTAATTATTATTTTAAACTCTCATTATCTTATCAATATTTATCAACTCTTATAATTACCGATATATATATATATATATTTATTTATCTTGTAATAAACAGATTTAAACGTCCATATGACATAAATATTCATTAATATTAATTAGATAGGTAGTTTTTATAAAATATATACGATAAAATATTTACATAAACAAGCAAAATAATAATAAACAATATTAGTCTCTTAAAAATTTAAGTTCAATACCCCACCACAAAATGAATAAATATTAGCTCCGAACAATTCAAAATAATTATTAAATTATTATGCGATATATAATAGAACACACTAGGAAAATACAAAATGAATAACAAATGGACAGAAACAGTAGACAATTAAACTGAATTAAGTACAAACACTAAATAGTTACAAAGTTCAATTATAATCATCAAATGAATAAGTGTTTTCAATTTGTATAATATAAAAACTGTAGTGGCATTTTATGAAATAGATTGAAACTACATATATTATACAGGTATTTAATCCTACAATAATCTGTATGATACACTAATGTTCAAATAGATATACTACATTACAATACAATACGAATTATTCAAAAAATTAAAGTCCAATCAATTGATATAAAATAAAATTGGGATACTTTTTTTAAAGCTTTTGCTCAGAACTTACAAATTATGAAACGGTGTCGTCTCTAAAAAGAGGAAAACAAAAACTCGTCATTACTTTGTTAGTCATCAATTAAACACTTACAATATACACGGACGTTTCTCGCAGCCGCTTGCATTCTTCGTCCATTGCTTTCATCTTTAATTTGTACGTTTCCAATTCGACCTTGAGCACTCGGTTCTGTTGCTGCAACGAATCTATCCGCTTTTGCATTTGTTCCCTGGTGATTGGTGACGGAGGCATCATGATCGGGCCACCGTCGATGGACGACGAGTCGCTCTCGCTGGCACTGTCCGCCATCGTCGTCGTT
Organism: Geopemphigus sp. TES_GeoC_2020; assembly: GCA_025469175.1. NCBI lineage: Eukaryota > Metazoa > Arthropoda > Insecta > Hemiptera > Aphididae > Geopemphigus > Geopemphigus sp. TES_GeoC_2020. Next base: position 66,753 of record JAIPRN010000538.1, on the reverse strand, counting down.
ACGTCACAAAAATGAAAATCTCACGTTCTACTTGTTCTACTGCTCTTTCTCCGAGGACTGTGATCAACGAAATTATACCCTTTTGCGAGCGCGCTAACGACCAACAGACGTAATAGTCGTACCAGATAAACACACGACTCACGCGTGCAAAAACTGCTTCAAGTTCCAAAAATAACGTGAAATATCGCTTATATTCCGATTACTAGTCGACAGCAGCGAAATAAAAATATTTACACACTAGATGCAGCAAAGAGACGGTGTCCCGTTTATTTTAATAGAAACTTAATCGAAAAACGCGAACGTATGAAGGGACAGCGGACGGACTACAGACGAAACGAAAATAAGAACTTTTAACAGTTTGAACAAATCCGAAGTACTACACATAACCTCAAACTGTCTGGAGACGTTTATCGCGTGGTCACACTGTCACCATGACTGCACTGTTCTTGGTGTTTATCGATAATGCGTATCCCGCGAAATGGGAAAATTCAAAATCCAAACGATCGACACTAGGCAGAACTAATAATATAAGAAACCACTGCCGCATGTAATATATGTAAAACTTTTTTTATCGGTCGGATTTAGAAAAACGTTCGAATATTCTAAATACCGAATTAGGCGGGTTTTTTTTAAAAAAAAATGAATTATTATGTAGATATTCTTAATAAAACACGAGGATTTTCTTCCGAGCTTCAAAATATTATTTTTCTAATCTTATTCGTATAACGCATAATTGAAAATCAATTTTCGAAACCCAATTATTGAAATTGATGATCGCGTTAATGGTGTTATTATGACATTCTCATAACTATCAATTACACATTTACACGTTATTTTTATATTAATTATGTATATGCCGTGGATCAATACACGAATGATTTATTTTTCGAATAAACCATGATTATTGTGGACCAATATGTTACCAACCACGCATAAATATACGATTATACATCAACACAGATGGTTATCTTTTTGACCACAAACCTTATTATACCTAGATATTCTAATATCGTAAATGTATACGTTTATAAACGATTACAATTATCTATGCATAAAAACAAGTCATACATATATATAACTCAATCGATGGACATTACGATATTTTTTATATTTTTAAGTTTTAGAAAAGTATTTAAAATTGCTAAGGGCACGTGAAATACATTAAGTAATATCTATTTTCAATTTCCTATTATTTCATAACTTAAACGAAACATTTTGAATAATCTTATACAAATACACACAATTTGTATTTTTAAATCGACCAATTCTTCGTTTTCAACTTTTGTAAGATTTGTGAAATGTTAATTTAAGCAAAAATGTTAATATCATAAAATTTGATAAATTAACTACACATTTATGTTAAAACAAATTCTTTTATTCGAATGTAATATAAATATTTGTAATAATAAACTTTATAAAAATAAAATAATAATGTTAAAGGAATGCATTTTTTCTTTACGATTAAAATATTGTTACAAACTTTTTGATAAGGTGTACTGAAAGAGCCAATATCAGACAAGCCGCTGCAAAATAAAATAACGTTTTGTTACTAGATGTCATAATGTTCACATTTTGCAACGAACTGCCATCGACATCTGGTGATGTTTCATAGTGTGAATGTCGTCCTATAAAACAAATTCAACAATAAAGTGTTTCGTACGTTTTTAGACAAATATTACCTTTTTCTAGTATATCGCACAAATGTAATTTTTTATCGGGAAGGTTCAATATTTCTCCGGCTATGTATAATGCTTCTAGAGGAGCTTCACCAGGAAATATATATTCACTGAATGCAAATCTAGAACCTTCGGCCTTTAATATTAAAATACGTCTTGGAATTTCATGCACAACATTACAAGTACCATCTAAATTTAAAAAGACAATTATATTCATTTAAAATTAATATTAATATTTGATATGTAAAATATACATCTAATAGAACCTGCAATGGATTCCTCTTCAACTAATGACTCCAAATGCATTCTCAAACGCATTTCCAGTGTCAACAAGACATCTTCGTGTATTGCCTATTAAAATGTTTATAATTTTCTCAAAATAAATAATTACATTACTGAATATATACATTTTTTTTTCATTTTTAACATTTTATAATTATAAACTAATTCATAATACTAAATATTGCGTTAAATCAAATTTTAATTTTATCGTACCTTAATAGCGTCTTTAACTGTACCATTACGATTAAATGGTATGGCTAAACTGCACAGACCAGACATCAATACTTTTCCATTTCCTCTTTCTTCTAGGATTGAGCCATTCATAGGTACAATATCTAAATTCACCTAAAATATCAAACACATTTACTCTTGTTTATTTAAAAATAAACTAAAACTATTTCAAACGCATTTATTGTTGAACAAACCTCTCTATACAATTCAATATTAATAACGTTTTTCAATAAATCCCCAATTGTAACACACTCAAAATCTTTAAGGACTTTATTTTCATCACATACACATCCATTGAAAGTAAATACTGATTTATTTAATACATTATCAAACTCTTCTAATAAATTCTAAACAAATTGTATTAGAATAATGTGACCTTAAAATATTTTATAGTATTACTATACATCACGAATATAAAATAAAGTATTCCGTCCACCAGCAACATGTAATTGATCCATTGTTCCCAAATTAAATATTCCAATGAGCATCACCCAATCATTATCAAATGATCTGAAAACATGATCGACCAACTTATATGTTGTTCTTTCGGGTGTAATTGAACGATTAAAATCAACTGTGTAGCAAAATGATCTAAAAATCACAAACCAGAAAATATATTTTATGTATGTCATTTATTAGTTTTATATTACTTTTTGTTGACTGTGGAATAACTTAATAATAAGTAATTCCATTTGTGTTCGTATTTTTTGGATACAAAATTTTCAGTTAATTCCTGATAAAATTTGTAGAAATTAAGGTTCATTGGTTGACAACATTTCAAATCTTGTGGAACAATAAAAAATAAACCGAGAACATGCGAACCTCCGGGTAACAATTGTGCTACCTATATATACACGAAAAGGATAAATATTTCATACATTTTATTATCAATATTTTAAAGTATAATATGATTACTTCTACTGCTTTTTGGAATATTATATCAGAGTCACCTAAAAGATTAGGTAGAGATTTATAGGTCAAAATATTATTCAAATTTAATTTTATTCCTGAAGCATTCGTTGATTTAGTGATTGCCGATAAGTGGACTACATGATAGTTATCACCTACTACCTAATTGTACAAAAATAACTCATTAGACTTGACGCCAATAATTATTTAAATAAGTAAAAAAGCTGGCGATTGTTTACTCACTTGTCCCATAATAACTCCTGGAATGTACGATTTTCCTCTGACCAAACTTTTCAAGTAATCATTTAAATGTTCTTCGATAAACACTTTACTAGGCATATTGCCAGTTAAATAATACAATTTTCAATTCTTTAAAGTCCTATTACAAACAGCAATGTTTGAAACTCAGTACAAACAATTCTCAACAGGAAACACGATCAATATTTATTGTTCTATAAGTCTGCTTTCAATTATAAACATAAATTTAAACGCACACTGTGGTCAATATACCTAAATCAACAATGTTGACTTAATCGAACAAGTACAGTATATTGTGAAAATGATGTTACTCGAATTATTTCGAGCATTTAATATTAATAAACCAAGTTGGTTATTGTTAAAATAAGAAAAATTACAAAAATTCGCGCCAGAGGGGTAAGTAGTAACTAGTATAAGCAATAGTTTACCTTTACAGTGGAAAGTTGGACAATATAATAAATTGATAACTAAACACGTAATTGATAACAATATTATCAACACCAATTCTTCAGCATGGCCTTGAAAGATGCGGGAGACATTCATTAGCTATTTAATTCAGTCGTTGAGAAAAGATATTTAAATTTAACTTTTGGACTCCTTATTGACCGTATTGATACTATTATAAAAAATTAGTTATAACGAATTATTTATGGTTTATTGATATTGTATTCCGTGGTTTTTATCTATATGTCTTAATTACTCGAGCGCAAGTTTACAAATTAACATATTTTTTGTAATAAATTAAATACTCTATAGGCGGACGTGCCAAAACGTAGAATAAAACTGAATTCTATATTTAACTGTACTTTAAGTTCACATAATATTGATAATTTAGACGAATATCAAGATTTAACATAAAGCGAAATCAATTAAATATGTTTAGTAGTAACATGAACATATTAAACGAGTAATTTTTTAATCGATTACAAATTATTAAAGCAACCGTCGACATAAATACTTACGAAATAAATTACTATAACTTCAAAATGTTTACGTGTTACAGTACTAGTAGTAACTATTAGTAGACAATCACCAAAACACAGACCTCTAAAATATAGTTCAGCGACATTGTTTACTTTTAACGTCCGCAAGGTTTTAAACAATGTGTGTTATTCGACTTAATCGCTTTTTTGTGGGGCAGTGGTAAGTGCACAGTGCATTACGCGTCGCCGCCCGTCGTAACATTTATTAATTAATTTATCCAATGGTAAAAAATTAAAAGTTCAATCGGTCACGCTATAAAAACAGCGGATGAAATAACTATTAAAAATCTCTAAACCACATATATTTATACTATTTTAAATAGCCGTTACACCTGAAAATTGAAGCAATAATTTATTCGGCAGTGTAACTATCAATTCGAAACGAAATATTGTGCATCGCTTTTTTTTGCGAATTATGGTTGATACATTTGCTCGATTGTTATTGGGACATACATGTGAATGATGTTGAAAAATTAATAACCGCGAAATATACTTGGAATTTTTTTAATTTATTAGTTACGCGTAACGGTTCGTAGACTGTTCCAAACGTAAACTTTTAAACTATAAATATTACAATATATTTTACATGGACAATTCGGTAAACCATGCGTCTCGAGACTATCTTCAAACATTGTTCACCACCAAAAAATTAAGCAGTAACATTTTATAAACATTGTACATGAACAATGGCAACGATTTATAATTATTCCGTCATGTATTATCGCATAATCGTAGATACACCATACGCCATATCATTTGAGAATATATTATACACAATTAGCAGATACAAAGATGGGTTATATATACCCAACAATGACAAGTATAGGCATATAAAAAACAATTATTTAGGTAAACAAGTTTATTATAATTAGAACAAAGCGTGGAAACGATTTTTGTAAAGAAAACAAATAAGTCCGGAGAGAAGTGTAAATTTAAAAACAAAAATAACGCGGAACAAATAAATCATCGTATAGTCAAAATGCCGCCTCCCTTTTCCTGTGTATATCGAATAAAACATTACCCCCTGTTGTTTATTACACAAAAAAATTCGATTCATTTTAATTAAAAAGTAAATAGTAATCATACTTACTAAACGAAGAGGAGAATTAATAATCACATATAAAATAGTTTTTATCAAACGTAATAATTTCTAATGAAATGTATACATTAAAAAAAAAAATTTAAGTTCATTTTTTTAATTTAATTTTTTTACAAATGATTCGATTGTACCTGAAAACAAAAATATTGCCATAACTACTGAAAAAGTTGCGTGATTTAAAAGGAAAAATATACATATATGTATGTTTGTATATATATATATATATATATATAAACATGCAGTGAAAAGTAAATGTAGTTTTTAGATACTCAACAAAGACCTAATATATTAAGAAGTATTGAATTACTTAAAGCTAAAAAAAAAAATGACAATCAATACCGCAAGCTAATGCACTTTAAACAAGATATGACATATTCACCATCTTTGCCCTTAATCTGATACCATGTAAACAGCCACGTAAATAACATTTTGATCTTTCTGTAATTGAGCTGTTCGTTCTCAATGGCTAAAAATTATGTCTTTGTTTTTTTTATATTAATATTATTTTTGTTTTTTTTTATTGGTAATTTATAAATGACAAACACGCTGCTGACCAAACTGTGTGGTTTAGCTCATTAAACTCGTTTTGGTTTTGCACGATCAGTGATTCAGTTTGTCGTAATAAATGTATTTTGTTTTCATTCAAACCCAAAAGACACTATCAAGTGTCTTAAGCTGTAGTTATTCACACCCATGGTGTCCAGCCTTCATACAGCAGTGCCAAATTGTCTAGATTTGTAGCTTCGTTTATCACCCAATTCACCTATAAAATATAATTTCTATATTTATATTTGTCTACAAAATAATCTTATAAATACAAAATATTTATAACTAAAAATAGACATAATAACTACATAGGAAAATAATTTTGAAAATAACATTTAAAAAGTTTGATTATGATTTTTTTCAGTTTTCCTTTATCCATTTTGACATTTATAAAGCACAATCTGTGACTTTATTATGACGAAGCATATATGAAAATGTTAAAGATTTCATTTCATCAAAAAGTGTTTATGGACGAATATATAAATAAATTAATCAAATTTATGTTCAAATTTAAACTATTCTAAATATACAACTATAAATTTTTTATATTGATATTGTTATATAATTTTTAATATTTTAGAATACAATCAAAAATTTAAATATACTCGACAAAAATAGAATTATAATAATTATTAAATAATATTCAAATTTGTAATAAAATGTGAAATTTATAAGTTTGAAGTAAAGATAATTTTCTCCCCGTCATTAATACCATTATTTACCTGTTCAGTAACAGTTGACCTTCTACCTGGATCTGGATCCCTGCCTTCAAGTTTCATTCTTACACGCCGCCAGACACTAACAGCATATGCATTACATTTTTGGACAGCTACAAATACAAGAAACATAATTACAAATATTATCAATATACACTATTTAGTATTTTATAATTTAAATTACCTTTTCCTGTATGAGGGTCTCTTGGTAATCCTTTTCTCGGTGACAGACAAATGCTGTCTTGACGTACTAATGGTGGACGTTTGTGCTGTTTAATAAGTAACCCTTTTTCGCCTAGGATTGATAATAAATCATCATAAATTGACGCTAAAAATAAAATATACATGTTTTAATTATGTTTATCAAAGCCATTAACCACAATAATTTACGTGTTCTTTTATGAAGTGATTGTACAGATTCTAATAAAATGTTAATTTCAAGTATAGTCGGTTCATTAATTGCTGTTAATTGTTCAATTAATGACACCAAATTCTCGAAATAAGAACAATATTTTGTCACATAATTAATACTAGCTGTACCGACATTATCAATCTGAAAATAGATAATAACAAATACACGTATTATTATAATTAAATAATTTTAATTTTATTTAAAACAAATTAATAATCATAAAACTAACTACATATTCTTTTTTATACAATTATATACTTGTAATATATAAATATAAATTAGCTACAGTCAAAAAAATGTTTAAGGCTTTTTAAAAATGTACAATTGTACTATAAATAGTAATATTGTAACCAAATTAATATTATTATATAGAAAACTACATGCACAAATGCTTAGAATGTGTGTAAGGAACAATATAACAAAATAATGCTATGCTTTATAAAACTTATTTTAAATACCTATTACCAAATTTAAAAACAAAAATAATCATTGTTTATTAGTAGTTTTGTTAAATATAATTTAAAAATAAACATTTAAAATATGGTAATCTCCCTCGAAAATATGTATATTAACATTTTTTAAATAAAATTAAATAGTGACACTTACTTTTGTCAGTGACTTAAGTAATATCCGAACATCAGATATTATTTTATTATGAACTGTCAAAGTAGACTTGAGCACAATTGAATAGTCTTTAATTGATTGTTGAATATGAGCAATTTCTGATTTGAGTGGTTCTTGAGCAGCCGCCAATTGTTGAATGTTATCTATATATAAAGAAATATAGATTATATTAAAAAAATATGATTTAATTAATAATAAGCATCTTAAGTACTATTCAGCGGTTATACCTGAAATTATATTAACTGTATTGCTTAACCAAGTCCATTCAATAGGCCCTTGAGGAATAGGAACTACTTTAATAAGAGTCTCTTCTTCTGGTGTTATTGATATTCCAATGTTTGAAGCCATATAACATGCTTTTTGATAATCTTCTACCAACTTTTAAAAACCATTATTACTCTATTATAATGTTGTATTAAATATAATAAATACATTATTTCCATATAATAGACACCAATTGATGAGAACAAAATGGTGTCATTAAATTTCTTATTAGGTGTATCATGTTATGCAATAAATACAATCAACAAAAATAGAACTTAAAAATAAATTTTATTCTATATTACAAATATGTTTTTAGATATTTGTTATATACCTATTACTCAATTAAAATGTTGATGGAAATAATATTATTGAATTACATTATAGATATATACATACTTGTAAAAATGAAATGTCAGCAGAAATAGCTTCTGAAGTTCGAGTGAATAATGATTCTGTTTGCAAAAGAGAACTGACTACTGTCAGTATAGAACTGCATAAATTCTGATTGGCATCAATAATTAACTTTTCATGTTTCATTCTGTCTTCAAAATTATGAGCCACCTAAAGTATAGGCAATTACAAAAAAATATAATTTATAACACAACAAAAAATCATATTTTATCATCAAACTATTATGGCTATGTACTTAATAATGTATACCTCTACAACAGATGGGTTTGCTCCAGAAGCCCATTTTAAACGTTGTTCAACGCTAGATATTAATGAATTTCTATGTTCCACAAGTTCATTGACTTGAGACTGCATAACTGCCAATGGTGATAATATATTATTTAATTCCATCAAAATTGTAGTCCGATCTATTAAATATCAAGTATGAAAAAATGAATGAATTTGAAACAAAATCTTTAATAATTGTTTACTTACCAGGAATAAGCAAATTATCTAAATGACCGGCAGCTGGGATTGCATGAAGCCAACAATGAGCAGCATATTGTATAGCTAATCGTTGTGTATCAATGTCTGATTGATGAGCTCTAATTGTCAAATGATTGTGTAGTTCATTTTTTTTCCAAACTTCTTCAATTTTGACCAAGGAAGATGTTAAATCCATTGATTGTCCACGACTAAATTTACCAACTTTGATCCCTTCTTCCATACATTTTTTACAAAGTTCTTCTAACGGAATTTTACTGTCTGCTCCAATGTCACGTTTTTCTAACTCAGCTACAAATAAATATATATATGAAATAATAAAAACAAAAACAAAATGAAAAATTTATATTACCATTGATATTGAATCCAGTATGTTGTAATAAAAAGCAAACATTAACAGCTAATGTATGCGAAAACAATCCTAATAATCGTTTGGTTAAATAATCAGCAACAAAACATCTCATTGGCTTGGATATCATATCTTCATTATAATGGGAACTATTAAGGACTTGTGTATTTCTTCCTCCAAAGTTTATTGCTATTTCAGCACATATGTTAAAAACTTCTTTCATAGCAAGCAGTGATTTCAAAAACATTATGTCGTCTAAAATACTACAAGGACCTTCATCCATTACAGCTCCCTATAAACAAATTAGTAAAATAAAACGTAAGTATTTTATTAAATATATTTACTGTTGTAAATTACAAGTAAAGATTTGGCTTCTCTAATTTGATCAACAGTTTTCCATGCTGTTGGAATTTTTAGTTTGGCCGTCATTTTAATAAAATTTTCATTAGCTAAAGATACATCTTCAAATAAACCATTGAAACCGATTAAAAGCATCTCTCCTTGAGATAAAATTACATTTTCTGGTTTTTTAATCAATTCAGAAAATTTTTTTCGTATTTCTTGCACAATAGTTTGACAATCTTCAATCGGAGACTGAAATATAACGAATATATACAAATTTCGATTATATTACTGTATAATTGTATACATCAAAAATTTAAATTGAATTTAAAAAGTAATATTAAATTCAAAAAACAATAATAATTGATAGTTGACATCAAGTTATTCTTATAATTATTTAGAGTTTTAAAATTTATAAAAAAAAAAATCTAATCTATTTTAGATTGAAAAACAAAATAATTACCTTCATTCCCATAATGACATGCCTAAGATGAATATTAAGCTGTTCAATCAGTTCATTGAAATTTGTTGAACAATCATTTATTATATTATTTAGTTCTGTGATAATTGTTATTGTACTTGGTTCTTCCACGCATAATTTCTTAATGGTTTCTGGCATAATGATGTCTTTAAAATTGTAGTTCATTTTCTATAAATAATAACAAACATTTTAATAAAAAATACTATAAAACAAATTTACTACAAAAATAATTTTTTAAAATCTAATTTGTACTGAAAAGTAGTTATTATTTGTAAATATAATATGAAAAAATTATACTATTTAAATTGTTTTTTACATATTTACACAATTATACATTTATACCTGTAAACTGCCATAAAGATTATGTATCGAACGTAAACAATTGAAAGCAAAAGCTAAATCAGTATCTGATTCAACATTATCGTTATCAGTTAAAACTGATGTCACCATTTTAACAGTGACAGTAGTAATCATATACATATCAATCAAAATCCATTCTCCATCTTTAGACATCATATCTAATAATTGTGTACCTGCATCTAAGTTCGTATTTAAATATTAATATACTTTGTATAAAGGTTTAAAAAGAAAATATACATATATATATATATATTAGCTAACTTGACGCAGAAGTCTCCATCATTAAAAATTTTTTATTTATTGTACACAACCCAGTGGCAATTACAAATTCCAAGCCTTCATTTGAGTTTTCATTTAGTTTAATAATGGAATTTTTATCGTTTAATAATGAACACGTTACTTCGTTTTCTATGTCGATAAGTTTAATTCGTTCTACAATTTCAGTAGTTCGACGATTAGCTTCTAAAGCTGCATTCTGTAATTGAACATTATACGCAATTGTTTGAGGTGTAGGGGGCTCCGCATTAGGAATACCCAAATATAACATTTTATGTTCCTCTTTAATTTGTTCGCACATTGATGCAGTTGGACAATCCATTAACAATTGTAACCATTGTCTATAGTATGTCAACCGATGGTTACGTACATGTGATTTCGGAAACAAATTCATCAAACACTGTGTATCATATAACAACCTCAAACACAAAACAAGCAATTTGCTTCTTTGATGACATAAAAGGGATAAATCATTATTTGATTGTGTGCACTGTAAAAATACGATTAAATTTATCAATCTTATAACAAATAATAAATTAAACATTATTTGTATACTAAATATGTTTACTTGTTCAATTAATGTAGGTTGACCAGCATTTTGTAAAAACTCCTTCACATCATCCATTAAAATATTGTTAAATATCTGAATTGATCTAGATTCTTCTTTGTCGATTAATATGCGAATTTGACTATTTTCCAGAAAATGCACAGTCATTTTATACTGTGATAACCTTGAATCACAGTCTTCAACTTTTTGTCTTAGTGACATTGTTGCCCCGATCATCATATTCTGTGTTTGTTGTAATGCAAAGTATCGTTCTGGCAATTTATATAGTGGATGTTGACCAGCTGGTGATGCTTCAGCTTCTTTAAGTAATGCCATTAGTTGATGACTTTCTGCTAAACCTTCTTCCATCTTTTGTAATTTTTCTTTTTCTAATAAAAAACTGTTCAAACTTTTTATAATATTGGTCAATGATTCCAGCATATTATCTCTGTAAAAATTTGTTATTTTTTTAAATTATGGTTTTCAAACTTGTTAATAAATAATATATTTATGTAATTATTACCTATTATTTAACCAATCATATTTGGCTTCTGTAATCCGTACATTAAGCATAGCTAATGTAATTTCTTTTTCTAATTGTCGTTTATTTAATCGGTTTTCCATTACAAGTGATCGACCTCCACCATAAACAGCGCCAGTATAGCCAGTTTCATTACCAGGAGTCCAGTCAATAAGAGGATCATACACAAACGCTTCTAACAATGTCAATAATGTTTCTTTGTTTTTTCTCAATACTTTCATTACTTGTTCACATGTCAAACGAAATTTACCCTAAATAATAATTTAATTACAAATAAAAATAAATTATTTTTTATTTATATTTTATATATTAATAGTAAAATATATACATATACAATAAATTACCTCAATTCCAGTAACTCCGAGTGCTTCTTTTAAGTTAGGAGTTAACCTAAAAGGAACTTTTTCTGGTACACGTAATGTTTTACCTTTCTCAAAACATACGTTATAATCAATGTGTACAACCTATAAATATATATATATATATATAATATATTTAAATAAAGCATTTATTTATTGTTCTACTAATTAAATAAAAATAATTAAGAGTAAATTAAAATCATAAAAGATTAGACATTTGTTTAAACGTTTTTAATAAGCTGTCATTGAAGTTTTAACTTGGAAATATTAATAAAATCTTAAATTAAAATTTATGAAGCAAATGAAAATATGTACTAACTTCTCCACTTTGTAAATTAACAAGTACATTATCTAAATGTCTGTCACCCAGTCCTATAATGTATCCAATAACAGACATGACACCTAATGATGTCGCATACAATGATGTGGATTGCCACCAAGAACCAGAATCAACACTTTGTGTCCATAACTCGCTAAAAAAATTATATGTATTTAATAAAAATTAATATCACTATTTAATAATAGTTATACATACTTTGAAAGCAAATTTTTTGGAGTTTCATTCATTAAGGCCATTAATACATCTTTCAGAATACTCAATGGCCACTCTTTTCTGTTTTCCAAATTGACGATTCCTTTTTCATTTAACAGTGGTGTTAATTTAGAATTGAATAATTCTGAAGGACGCATAATAACACCTATGCCAGCATAAATGTAGAAATATATTAAAATTATTAATTTAACTAAAATAGCTAACAAGTATTACCATCATTATTAGAAGCTTGTCTTTGTTGCCACCTTTTATACAACATAAATATTGGTACAACACCATCTACCCAAGATATTAAACCTGATCTAGGCCCCAGAGGAATAACTGGATAATGATGAGCTCTATAATGATCTGAAGATCCACTAAGTAATGTATTTGTAATACATAAAAGTTGCATAATTCGTTCATCTAAATGAAGGTCTTCTAAACCTTTAAATAAATAAGTGTAGACTTTTCCGTCAGACCCATAAAATATCAATTTTTTAGGTTTAGTAAATGTAGGTAAAATGGCCACATTATTATGAATGGAAGCAACCGTCACAACTCGTTCAACACCTGGCATGGCAATTTTAGTGTCTTTCAGATTGGCAAGCACTGGACTAATTGTTTCCATTTTTAAGGAATATGATCCTCTTTTGCTTATACGAGATTGAAGATTGTTTTGTAAATTTTTAATAGATTTCCATACATCTTGTACATTGATACTGACTGAATCAGCTGGTCTTCGTAACTTATCTAACATATGAGTAATGTATGCTCCTAAAAATATGCATATACTCAAATTAATAACAATCATCAATATGTTTAACTTTAAAAACTTACCAAATTTTTCTTGAAACCATTCTTCATGGGGTGTTTCAGCGTTAACACAAGTAATTGCATGAAGTTGTTCAAATACAAAAAGAATCTAAAAATAAAATATTTTGAAATTTATAAAAATACTAAACACATTAAAATAAAATAAATTACTGGTTTTAGTAACATGGTGTATTTTTCAACAGAAATGTGTTCTTTTTCAATATCAGTAAGATATGGATGATTTTCAGTTTTGCTCAACTCTGCTTCTAGCTGATTAATACGTCTGCTTATATCTGTTTGGCGTTGTACTAATGTTCCCAGCCATAATTCATCCCACAATAATGTAATTCTTCTCAACTCGGAAACTAAAACTCGTACTTCAGAAATCATTTCACCAGCCTAAATAGAAAGTATAAACTTAATTTAATATAACTATACTATCAACAATTAATTAATGTTACCTTTAATTTTAAAAAAAATGTTAATTGTTATATATATATATATATATATATATATATATATATATATTCAATTTATACCTGTTTTGATAAAATGTTGACCATTGAATGAAAACAGTCTTCCAAAACCATAGCCTGTTCATCTTGTCCAATTTTTAAGTCATCATCATCTTCTTCATTACTTTCAAATTCTTCATGTTCTAAATTTGTTTCATCGCCTAACTCTTTACTAGATTTTAATAAACTGGAAGAAGGCATTTCATTTATAGTTCTAAGACCTGTGTCAGAACCCACAACTGCAGGGAATGTTATTAAATGAGGTACATCAATAGCTAATCGACAAAGTAGTTCAGACACAGTACGTCTAACATAAGGCTCAGGATGAGAAAGTCTAGAAAATAGTTGTGGAATAATAGACCGCCAAGGCTGAGTCGGAGTATTGCTTAATCCTTCTTCTAACGAACCTTGCAACTCAAGAGCATGTTTAACAGTAAGACGTAATAACCTCAATGTTGCAGCAATAGATTCTTCCTATAAATAATAACTGCATTAAAACATTTAATAGCCATAAAATGAAATAAGTTAATATTAGTATAAATTACTAAATAAATTTAAACAAACCAAAAAATATTTTAAATTTAAATGCTTAAGCTAAAAATACATATTATTTTTGTTACCTGATGATTATTACATAATTGTAAAAATTTAAAATAAGCTCGAGCAGATAATTGGTAATAGCCATAAATTCTTGAATGTGATTTTCTCCACCAATCAATCAGTCCAGAGAGTTCCTTATCTTCAAAGTGCAAAACATTCTGTAATTGGTACTCTAATGTTTCAGTAGTATAAATGTGTTCACTCTAAAAACATAAGTAATGAGTAAATAACTATAACTAAAACTACATAAAGGTAAAAACATTTATATTTAAGTTGTAAAAAACTAAATGAAATCTAAAACATAAGTATTTTAATAATTTAAATAAGCAAAAACCACTAAAATCTTAAGCGTTTAAAATTTTAAATATGTATATGCAAATTATAAATATCGTACTCCTATATCATCGTCATCTTGTGGCGAAGAAGTAACTACATTAAGAATAGCATATATTTTATCTCGATCTTCTTGTGTCGCATTCATTGGAATATAAGCATCTACAGTGGCCATTTCTGAATCATTCAATACGTATGTATTTCGTTTATATGCTTCATCAACTACTTTACGACCTAATTTATAACACCAGCCTGCTAATTCATTCCATGCTTTTGCCATTGATGGACAATATGAAACTGAAATTCTTAAAAGTTGACCTATCATCAATGTTTGTTCATCTAAATCAGTAGCTGTTTCATAATCAGATTCTGTAACATTTATGCAAATTAAAATTAAACATTAGAAATAGTATATATATATATAATACATACTTATAACTTCTTGAATTAATTGACCAGTTGTTGATAAATTTTCATTCGAAAAATTTAACAAAACATTAGATTTTTCAATAGATAATTTAATTTGGGTTTTGTGAGAAATATTATAACCATAATTTAACCACTTTCCTAAAGTAATTAACATTCGGGAACTCTCTTCTTTAAGATTATTATCGTTGTTTAATTGTGCTTGTTCCAATAATTTAAATACTGATTTCATACACATGTCTACTCCCAAATCCTGAGACACACACCTAAAAGCAAAAAAATTATGTATTACATTTTAATTTTTAATTATTGAATAAAAGATATTTACCGATAAACAAGTTTAGAAAATTGGCGCACTACCAAGGCATGATTTTTTGGCCACAATGCTGCATTAGTATCATCTACAAGGTGTTCTCCAATTTTTTGTAGCATACATGATATAGATTCAGATTTATTACCCATAGATGGACAATTTATAAAATCATATGCTCTGTTTGATCGCAAATATTGAAGCATACCACGTGTAGCTAGATTTACATTACCTTCCTTACGCGCAACTTGGGCTAACTACAAATTAATTAATTTTAAAAAATATTTATTTATGATTATTTTTATTTAAAATAATTACTTTTAAATATAATATTGAAATATCTGATATTGGTTCAATTATTTTTTGAATACCATGTTCAAAATTGGATGTTTGATTCTCAAGGAGTTTAGTCCACAACAATGTCTGGCATAATAAATCAGATTGTACCAATTTAATATCAATGTCATTAACCTAAATTAAGCCATAATTATTTGTAAGTAGCTAGACAAAATGTATTAAATTTTAAAAATACCAAGTCAAATTGTATAGAACAGTTTTCTAGAAGTGAGTTTATTGCAAAAGACAATACAGACACTTCTCGTGCATATTCCAAAAGACTATCAGTTAAACTTTCTTGAAGAAGATACCTTACCACTTCTTGGCAGTCTTTAACAATTAGTCTGTTTTCACTATAATAAAATATTCAAAATGTTTTACAACATGAATTATAATAAGACATTAACAGTACTCATGTCACATACTCATCTAATTTTCCTTTGTTAATATTTGTTTTTAGTGCAACAAACATCAATCTACTTTTAATTTGGTTTATAAGATCATAACAATTCCAATTTGTTTTTATTATTTTTTTACTTTCATTTATAGACCAATTAACTAAATTATCAACACAACCATAACTTCCTTCTTCAACATCATTAACAATTTGTAAATCATTAGCAGTTACATATCTCTAAATAAAGTACAATAAATTTGTAATTAGTAATTAATGTAATTTTTTAATATACGCAAATGTATTACATTTTGCCAAAAATATTTATCTTTTGTATTTGATAGGACAAAACTATCCTCATTTTGTGACCAATCTATTAATGGTTTCCAATCACAAATCGACATATAACATTCTTTTAACTAAAAAATAAACGTTAAAAGTTAATACATATATACATTTAATATTCTAATAAAATTTTATATTTTTAACATAAAATATATTTTTATATTAAAATTACTATATTATAGATTCTATTTAGCTTAATCTTAAGATGAATTATACATATGAAATTACTTGTTCAACTATAAACTTTTGTAAAACTTCAAGAGAACCATCAATATTATTAATTGAACTACCTTTAATATTTATTATCATATCATCTGTATTTGCAGTAAGCATATGCATATATGATTCTGCAGCTTCTTCAAATCTACATAAATATAAATATAAATATACAAGCCAATTTAAAAATTTTAATATTATTTTAAAACATACTTTCCACTGGCTTGATCAGCTAGTATATTCAAAAATGGAAGTTTCAAATAAACAGCTTCTTTAGCCCACATATATAGCCCACGAATGCAATCAGATTCTTTTAATTTACAATAAGCCCATGCTAGTTGAATAATAGTTAAAATAAATTCTTTAATAGGCAATTCGCTTAATTTTGATAAATTTTGAATCAAATATTG
Organism: Geopemphigus sp. TES_GeoC_2020; assembly: GCA_025469175.1. NCBI lineage: Eukaryota > Metazoa > Arthropoda > Insecta > Hemiptera > Aphididae > Geopemphigus > Geopemphigus sp. TES_GeoC_2020. The sequence continues at coordinate 49,371 of JAIPRN010000538.1, read as the reverse complement.
ACCGTGCCGAATAGCTGAAGAGCTTAGGCCAGAATTCAAAGACACTGCGAGCATTGCACTACGTATTGTTGAATTCCATTCATAACAAGTATTACGATTTGTATGAAAAAAATGTCTGACAGGCTACAAAAAAAAAACGCACAAAAAACAGGAACATTATTTCCACATTTATATTACAGCAATAAAGTTATATAATTGTTTTATTGGAAAAATATTTTTGTAAAAATAAATTAATTTTAATTTTAAAAAGTTTAGTATTTTGTGGCTTGATAAATTATAAATATTCAATTTTACGTACTTTCTGTGCTGCTGGTAATGCTGTAGCAGTACCATCAATTGCATTACAAACAAATTTCTCTAAACATTCTATAAAAGTTACCAAATTTCTGGTGTATCTCAGATTATTTAATTCTCCATCTGTATGTTTAACTTTTGTGTCATCATTCAATGTTAAGATTGAATCTCGGGCCCAAGATTTTATTCCACCTAAATTTTTTTTGAAATACATTTTTTTTATTAATTTTATATAAATAATATATATATACATTAATACCTTCAATTGCTCGAAAAGTTGAATTTGGTTTTCCAAATGGAGTGCGAAGGCGATTTGAAACACAAAAATTTGCAGCTTCCCAGTTAATCCAAAAATACAATAAAATACGACAATGTTGAATTTGAGATAACAGTTCATTCTCACCACTATCATTATTAATAAAACAACTATTGACTACATCTAACCAATCACTGGTTGAAGCACTACAAAAAACCAATCAAATTAATTTTCTTAAAAATAAACCTAATCAACTTAATACTTACTTCACGTGGTTATTAGTTTCAATTAATTCACACATATAATTTTTGAAATATTCTGTTTGTAATGTAACAACAGTTTGTCGTCTCATATGAGAACTCATCATATGTTTAATTTTTTTATTAAACTTAGTCTTGTTTTTCTAATAAAAAAAACAATATTAATAATAACTATACTCTAATATTACAATAAAATACAATATGCATTTCATCCATCCATCAAAAATGTTCTCCACATTAATTTGAGAAGTAATCAATTATTGAATGGCATTTCCATTTATTAAAAACATTCTAAATGAAAGGTGACGCATAAATAAAAAAGCATTCTTTCATAATGTAACTATATAAAACCAACATTAGAATCTATAATATGAAGTTATTTAAATTTTGTAATTTTAATAAATTATTTAAGAAACTATAAACATTTAAAAAATAATATATATTTTTAAAATATTTTTAATACAACACTTACCAGAGAACATATTGAAAAATTTTGTAAAACAGTAATCAAGGAAATTTTATGAATTAACATATAGAATTGTTTGTTGATTTCATTTTCAGTTAAATTAATACAGGAGAGACATAAGTACAAAATGTCCTTAATCAAACGGGGCTGAAATTAAATAAAAAATGTTTATTTATCATTATAGTTTAATATTTTAATTCTATTCAACGTGTACCTTTGATTGACAAAATGTAGAATTTCCGAGAACAATATTTAATATTTTTATTATGCCCTCAAATAATAACATTTCGTTACGTTTTAAAGCTACAAATATTAAACAATGCACAATATTTATCATTTCTTGTGAAAGTAATATAATATTTAAGTAACTGGCACTATCAGCATGCACCAGTAATTCGTATATCCATTTCAAAACTAAAAGTTTACAATCTACATTCACATTCTGAAAATTATAACATAATTTATTTAGTATAAATTATACTTCTTACATTACCATGTCATATTAATTACCATTTTTAAAATTTTTTCAAAAATATTTAACATCTTCACAAGATTGCCGCTTTTTTGAGAATTAATTTCTACATTTTGTTGAGACTTTTCACTTGTTCGTACAGCTGTTACTAAACCACTACTTGCAATAAAATTGTTATGCCTAAAAATTAATAAAATTATAAATCGTTCAACAATAACACTAATTTATTATGATAATTAAGTGTAATAATAATTTTCAAAATACATTTAATTATTAATCATCTTACTTTTTACAATGAGAATAGAACAAAAACATTAATGAAAAACGCAAAGGATCATTCATTTTAATAATAGTTGGATCCAGTTTGGTTGACAATAGTTCAAAAATACTTGGTTGTAATGCCCACATACCAATTATGGAATTGTTATCATTAGCTGTTTGTAAATTAGTTTATTAAAAACAACATTCAATTTTAATTAACTATTTAAATTGATTTTACCTATAACTGTTAAGGATTTTAAAATAATATGAATAACAAACGATGCTTCTTTAAATGTATAGTCAATATCTTTAAATGGATTATCAGTACAGAATGATGGTAAAGTAGGGTCTAATGTTTGACAGGCTTTTTCAAGATCTCCTGTGATGTATCTAAAAATTAACATAAATTATAACGTGAATTATTTATATAAATTTTTAAAAAACAAATTACCTGTAAACAATGAGTACCAAAGAAACATTTTTCATACTTAACAAACTTTGATATAGAGCTATATGTGAATCGTGTAATTTAACAGATGGCAAATATCTTAAATTACGTAATTGTGAAGTATTACATAAAAGTAAATCAATAAATTCTTTAGATAGATTTGTGCTCCCTTCTCGTATAATCTAAAATAAAATAATTATGAAATTAAAATATATAATAAACTATAATGTGATATTCTAAAAATAAAATTAATTTAATGGATGGAAATTATTTATTCTATAAGCAATTAAAATTATTGACTGTAAAAACTAACTTTTGAAATCATTCTGAACATAGAAACAATAACAGTTAACTTGAACTCCTCAACATGTGACATTTCTTTTTCAATGACCTTGATCATTAAATCATTAATTGATGGCATTTGTGATTGAAGAATATCCAAAATTAACCATATACAATTATTAGCTAAAACATACTAAGAAATTAATAACAAATCTAAATAAATACAAAATAAAAGAAATAAAATATTTTACCAGCTTCAATAATATTTTCATCAACAGTTACATCAATACATTTAAGCAATGTTTTTATTACTGTCATTAGTGCATTGCTTAAGAAAGGCCAAGAAACTACAGATGAACTTTTGGGACTTAAATGTTTTCCAACACTTTCAGCTACAGTACTAAACACTCTATACACAAAAACATTAAAATAAATATATAAATACAAATATTAAAGTATTTGGCAAATTTAAATATGATTTTATACCTGATAAAAGCTAAAATTTTATCTAAATCTCCACTTAATTCATCAGTTTTATCATTCTGTTCAAATTCGTCAGATATTGAGGACATATCTTCAAGTAATTGCTCAAGTAAACCAAGAGTAAAACTCATATCGGCTGTCCAATAAGTTGATAAACGAAAAATACATTGCGATATACGTTTATTTGTTTCAATTGACTGAGAAGTATCTATGTGCCAACCAACTAGTATATCTACTGTATCCTGTGAACAAAAATAATATTACACAAAATTGAATAAACTATAATAACCTATATTTAAAATTATTAAAACATACACAAATACTAACCTTAAAATAAGGTTCGAAAGCTCTGCAGTACACATGGGAAAAATTTATAGCAACATCAGCAGTGACTGTAATTAATTCAGGTGAATCGATTGATTCTAAAGTCAAGTGCATGTTCTCCAGTATAAGCTCAAAAACGAAAAAACGTATGCAAGTTAGTTTAAAAGCAGAATATTTAAATAAGGTAAGTTTGAACATATAATTAAATTCAAATAACATTTTAAGTTATCTTAATGAACATAACTATTATTATAAATCACAATAACAAAAATTTGTAATAATAAAAAAGAATACAAAAAAAACAAAGCAATCACTTACAAGAAAAAAAATTTTTTAAAAAATGTATGTTCATAAATAGTATATATCAATAATTAAAATTTTTTTAAATTTCAATTAAAGTATAATATAATAATGAAATTAAAAGTAACGATTTCATTTTAATGACTTAATTAATAATTTTAAGGATAACACAGATTTTTAATCATAAACCTATACATTAAAAATATTTTATACTGAATGGAATATACTATAAATATAATATCAGAAAATTAATTAAATACTGTTTATTAAAATGAAATAGTTTAAAATAAATTAAAAGAAAATTAAGAATTTAATTTTAAAACTACAATATTTAAATATTTTAAAATAAATGTACATTTAACCAAAATCACACATTTTTATTTGAAATACTAAAGATATGTTTATATGTTATATGATAAAAAGTATTTAATAATTCTTAAAATAATGTTAAAATATGTTACTGAAAATTAGAATTAATATATTAATAAATAATAATCAATAAGTGAGTGCCTGATTTTGATTATATTATCTAAATATTAATCAACATTTCATACATAAATAAAATACATACTGATGCTAAACTTTCCAAATAAGATTTTTTTTGATCCATTGTTGATAACTGAAAAACAGATTTTAAAATTTAATCGTTCAATTAGAATTTTAATTTGCTAAGAATTAAACTAAATTATTTATTAATCATATTTCAACCCCACCTCATAAAAAGCAAGCATTATCAAAGTTTTAACTTCTTTACTACGTTCTGAATTGTACTTTGAAAACATCAAGTCGATAAATCTAAAAAATTTAATAACTAAATTAATTAAAATACATTGAAATTGTCTGATATTTTGAAAATAAAAATTTAATTACCTTTTACAATCATACTGTAAAGCATGTCCATATTTCCCTAAACATTTAGCAACAACACATTTGCTACTATATGAAATAGATGAATGAAAACATTCATAAAGATATTCAACTATGATATCAACAGCACGTCTAATATACTTTTTATTCTCAGGTAGAAGAAACGCTTCCTTTAAAAATAAATAAAGAATTATATATTATTTCCTAAGTTTAGTTAATTAAATTATAAGTTATATTGAAAAATACCTGAAGTTGATTGCATAAAGTCATTAACAATCTAGTATCTTCTTCATTTACAATTTTTCTAAGGATCTTTGAAATTTTTGAGTCTTCAGATTGTCCATTATTACCTAAAGAATCTAAAAATATTAAAACAACAAACACTTTACATAAAATTTGAATGTCTATAAATTAATATAAAAAATACTATTGATATATTATATTATTCTAACATCAATAATTCTACCATTAAATGAGCAAATCTTTGAAAATTTTTTTGTACTTTATAAATAAAAATATATAGTAAAGATATTTAAAATCTTGAGATTTGAATATTATATATAAGTAAAATTAAGTTATTATTAAAACCATTATGTATAAAATATCAAAATACAATACATTTTATACCAAGATATTTATTAAATATACAATTTAACAAAACTAATTTCTAAGTCTTTATATTTATTATATCATAATATGAATCTGTTTTTAATTTTAATATCTATTAAATGTAATAATTTAATAATATTTATGATATTTAATAAAATAAAGTCTATTGTTAATAAAAGTTTTAATTAAAATTCCTAATTCTGCTAAAAAATTTCAAATAAATTTAATATATATTCATTATTTGGACAAGGTTCATAAATATGTAATATGTTATTTAAAAAACATTAAGGTTATTGGTAATTGTTCAATATTTAAACTGATGGCTTTTTTATTCAAATAACAGTATTTAAACAAAATACAATGGAAAGAAATGAAAAACAATTACTTATTTTTTTTACTATATAATGATCAACAAGTTATAGTATTATTAGTATTATATAGTATAATGATTAAAGATTATTAGTGGTAGTTAAATATAATTATATACAAGATATACTGTATTAGGTTCAATTCAGTACTAGGACAAAAACTATTTAAGAAATCTAAAATTGTCTATCAACTAATTATCTAAACAGTAATTTTATACCAACTTGCAGTTTATATATTTAACTTTATTAAAACAAAAACCCCCAATATTAACATCATTAATAAATAGATAAATGTGTTTTTAATTGAAACTACTTACCACTACGATAACTGTAATAATACATTGGTCTGGAATCAAACGATTCATCTCGTCTTTTAGGAATATCATCACTGTATTTACGCGGATTAAATCCATGTTCGCCACTATACGATCGGTTTTTTATTAACAGCCTGTTACTTTTATAATAAGATCCTGTTGTCCTATTGTTGCGATAATCGTCTTTGTAATAGCTACCATTTCTCGTTGAATGATCAATGGTGGCCGCATCTTTATGTAACTTGATTGTACTAGACTCACAACGTTTTTCGATGGATCCATTGACGGACATTTTGTCCGCGTCTGGTTTACTCTTCGACTTAATGGTGATAATTATTGGTAGCTTAATGTCGCTCATAACTAATACGATGGACGCTCATAGCGTTTAATAACGAGATTGTATATCAAAGCGACGGAAGGGTTGACGACTGCATCGCGCCAATCACAATTCCGTTCATGAAAAAAATCGTCGTACTTACATTGAAGACTTTCATTCATTATCATCGAACCTGCGCACATGCATATCGCGAATTGAATGAATAGGGGATGACGATGAGCGCGGAATGACAGGGTAACGGAGTAAACTTCGAGGTTCGAGCGGTTATCCCTCGCGAAAAGCGTACATACGGAGAGTAGGAGTTCAAACGCATGCGCTATCACGTTTGATGATACCCAGTAACCAAAGATAACACAAATGAATACCGCGGTTAGTGCATAATCTATATAGGTCTCGTTGAATTTAAAAATATACAATTGTAATATGTAAAAAGTCTATGATGGTTAACGAGTAGCTGTTATCAACATACTTTGTTTGGCTGGGTTATTCGGTCGTTATATTCTTTTATAGTTTATTCAACAATACTGATAATGTCTGTTAATATTGTGATAAGTGAAGAACTTGATAATTCGAAAAACAAATTTTGTCATTATTTTTAAAAAATAACGTCTTCGTTTTATAAGTTATATATATATATATATATATATATATATATATATCGATTTTTCGATTACAATGCCGGCTAGCATTATTTAATGATCTGTATTAAATTCGTTAAATGTTCTACATTCGTTATACTATTACGATGTGATTAATGTGTCACAATGATTATACTAAGTGTTTATTTAATAATATTCTATGTTTGCTGTATTTCTTGTTTAATTGTTAACGTGAAAAATCAGGTAATTTTAAATCATAAATGATTATTAAATAAAATCTGTTTTTAAAAAAAAATTCTCAATTTGTATTTAGTATACTTTATTAGGAAAATAACATTTAATTAAGTGTTATTCTAATATTTCCGTTATCAAAATATATTTATTTTGATAAAAACAATGTAATTTAATAATCTTTGAAAAACCTCTTAATAAATATAGTATGAACATTTGACTAGTATGTATATTAAAAAATTATCTATACAATTGACTAGTTAAAATTATTATAAATTGCCTAATAGAGATAATAATTATAGCATGTTTTGATCTAACCCATTAGTCGGACAATAGGAAATCCAAAAATGTATTTGGTATCTAAAATATATCAGGAATTTACAATTATATTAATAATAGTACCTTATAATATTTTAATTAAATATTAAAATAAATTAAAAATATTTTAATCCAACTTTAAATTGTGTTCTGTTGTTGAGACTTATTGTTATATATAGTTTCAATAAAAATAATCTTATTTAAAGTATTTATGTGTATATGCATTTTAGAATGGAGGTATTGTAAAAGAAATAATCAATTCCAATATGACCGATGATACCATTACAGTGGAATTACAACTCCTCGATTCTACACTAATAACACAACATATTGACTTCACCAAAGTATTTAAATTTTACATTCAAATATTTTTCTGCTTTTCGTTTTAATAAATTTATAATGTAAATGTATAACGCTTTTTAGGAAGTTCAAATTGTACAAGTATTATTACTCGGTGAAGAAGAACGTGGGCAAAAGCCGTATCAAATTTTATGTTTTGTCAATCATATACACGCAAATGAATTTATTTCACCAGATGCAATGGCGAAACTTAGACAAGTAATTAAATCATATTAATTAATTAAATTCATACCTTATATGAAAAATATAAATATTGTTAAGACATAAATATTTTATATAATACCTATATTGTAAATGTTTCAGAAAAATCCCGGTACAATTCGAGTCGCTGAAGATAATAAAGGTGTCTTTAATATTACAATAGATATGAAAATAAAATTGAAAGACAGTAATCATATTTCCCGACATATTAGTTCGTTGTGTTCTGAAGCACCAGATACAACTTTCACAAGCAAAGTTGATATTGACAAATGGGCCGCAGTACCCGGTAATTATAATTATTACGCACAAATTAATTACTAATCAACTATTGTTTATGGGTTATTTTTAATAAATACTGGATTCAAATTGTTATTATTGCAAAATTCAGGTATTTAAATATATATACCTACTAAAACTTATTTGACAAGAAATACTCAAAAATAATTAATTAACTAGAGCTTTGCACTATTTTTTACCAAATAAAAATTGAAATTCTCAAACATTCGTAATATTGATAAATTATTATTATTATTTATTTCAGGCATGTACTTGGGGAATTTATTGCAAACTGTTGAGTATATCAATTATAAAACACAAAAGTTTAATTTGAAGCCATGTCGAGATACAGGAAAAGTGTGGTCATATTGTTTGTGTACAATGGAAGTAAATATTCCGTGGTATCCTTGCGCTTTAAAATTTTGTAAAGATCATATTGCTAAAAAATCAACAATGGTTGAAAGTTACCGTTGTGGCATAGAGACGTGTGCTAAAACTATGAACTTTATGTATAATGTTAAACACAAGCAACATTGTTTGTCGATTGAATAATGTACATTATTTTTACATTGTAAAGTACTTGTAAAGACTTAAACTTCTCTGTTGTTTATACAGTAATATAATATGTATATTAATTTTGCTTTTAATTTATAGTATTTTAATATAGAAAATATTAGTATATATACACATAAATAATTTATGTTTAAATTGTACCGAAGAAAAAATTCCAATTTTTCCCATATGATAATTTAATAGAACTTAAATGGAAGTAATATATACATATTCTAAATATACGCTCGAGCCTTAAATCGCCTATTTACATTTGCTATTATGGCCCACGGCGTCTAGAATTGAACAGTCCCTGAGTACTTCAGCGAACAGACGCCACCAAGAATCTCTTTTCCTTTTGTAAATCATTCCGCGGTGCAGTAGACTAGTCCGACCGTGTTAACCGACAATAAACCACACACCAAACCCAATACGAATTCCTCCCGGACTTCGTTTCATTTCCTCTCATATGACCCATCAATTATGATAATAGCAACTTTTGCATAGAACGTGTAGCCCGCTCTCTTTACTGGCAATTAAAATTCTTAGGTTATTCGATACAACATTATTTGTTTTGTTCGTGCGTGGTATTGCGCGAAACACCCGTCGTGTAACTAGAACCACGAATTACGACGGAACACGTTTTTGCGTCGTAATCACGCAATTGCTCCGACCGCGAGCGCGTCCTCGCGTGAACTCCAATTATAATCGATCGTTGTTATTAAACACTAACGTGTTGATTACTACGCGGGCCGTGTTTCGTATTTAAACGCTGCGCAACGTGTGCGCGGACTGAACCTAATCATGGATGTTGGAGAGACATTCGTCGGCCAGCAGCAACTCGCCGTTGCCGTCCACTTGAGGTGTCCGTCGTCCGTTTGCGCTGAAAAAAACGAAATGCGCGCGGTACTATTGTTCGGCGTTTTCTCGGCCGTGGTGTTCGTTTGCGCGCAAAACAAGTTTCGCCGCGACGTCACAAACGGATATCTCGTCCATCGACGGCCGTCATTCAATGATGGCGGTAGCCACGTTGACGGCACTCTGGAACGCACGTCGAACGTCTGGGACAAAAACGGTGCCGACCTAACGTCCGTTGGGGCGTTCGGCGCGCGCGGAGCCATAATGAGTAAAGACCACAAAAAAAGAGTGGTATAGCCACCGCCAAAACCATGCGCAGTAAAAGCCCGTCTTCAGGGTTCATTTTTCTACACTCTGATTGGATGCAGAAGATATGCTACGTGGGCTGTAAATGTATACAAACCGATACCGAAGAATTTGAATTCAAATGTAGATAATAAATTACGTGGATACTAAAATCTAACGAAGTAATAAGTACAGACGTCTAATACTATTCTGTAGTTATTATCGTAATCGACGATGGTAATATTGGGTAATCGATTATTCGCTTAAAATATTATTTTTTTTTTATAAAACGTTTTACGTTAGTTTTTACTAATATAAAGTTTTCACATTTTATATTTTACAGCGTTATCGTAATATTCGTTTTAGCTTCTCGACTTCTTGGGCGTCCCTTAATCGTTTTTATTACAATTACCAATGTCCTGTTCGTTATTCTTAAATCCCGATTAATTTTCCTTATTCAATCTCTGGTTGTTTTGTTTTCTCCGTATCTTCTGTTTCGTTCTTTCCTCTTTTTTTATTTCGTCGTCTTCATTTTATTCGTCTCGTAATGACCGTCGTGCTCCACTATGTTGTTGCGCAAATGTTAAACAACACAATTATTTTATACGTAGAAGGTACCCGTTTTTGTATCTAATCACTACAAATGGAAATCGATCTTCCTCGTTTAATTTTATAGTAACAAACGTACATCAATGATTATCAAAAACAATTATTAACACGACGTTCAAAATTATTTTATATAAATATAATCGCGTATTTCGTTTAGTTGTTCGTGTTACACACCTGTAATATCTATATTGTAAATCACGTCCAAATTTCGACATGTAAAAATAATAACGTCAAATCGTGCTATTACGTTAAAAATATGATCGTTTTAAGAACCTTGTAGTTTCTATAATCAAGCATATTTTTATAAAATGAAAGAATGACTGTAATATTAACCGTGTTTAAAACTATAACTTTTTCGTATTTAAGAAAATGTGTCATTTTACTTTTTGTTGTAATCAAATATGTTACCCAAATTTAAAAAAAGTATTTTTGCGTACTCAATGTATTGCCTCTTAACGAATAATTTATTTACTCTATCGAAATATTTTAGTATAATAGATATCTTTATCCATTCATAATATATTATTATATTGTACTTTTTTAAACACGTCGTTTTTATAATAACATTGTGCAATTCTTACTCGTTTAGACCCGATAAAATAATTACCATATAATAAATTTATTTTGTCATGGTTGATGATTATTATATATTATTTTCTGTGACCAAAAGTCACACAAATAAAGTTTATTGAATTCACTAAACTAATTTATCGGTATACTACCACTTTCACTGCCAACCAATGAATCGTTAACAAAAATCTACCACTATTTTATATTATGTATATAATGGAATAGAATTATTTTTCTTATGATAGTTATATTCTAAAATTAGGACAATAATTTTTAATGGCCAAATTATAATACCGAGACGTTATCAAAATAAGTTACAAAAACGATTGTTATATTAAAGATTATAATTAGATTACAAACAAGCGTAATTAAAATTAAAAATTTATTTTCGATTAAATCGTAGATACCAAAGAAACTATTGGTTCAAAATAGTTTTTTTTTTAAGTTTCAAATTGGCAATGGAGAGGGAACTGTTGGTCACAATACTGTCTCCTCACTAACATTGTTTATTTATAAACATAATTATTTACATAAATACATTAAAATCTGTTTATCATAGTATCGTAGTACTCGCACTCGGACATAGAAAAAGTATTGCTTCGGTGTTAAGCTCCGATACAATAAACAGTATTTACAAAATATAGACTTGGTATGAATTGTACAAGAATATTTACAATATTTACAAATGAAAGTTATTTTCGCTTTAAGCGTCGCTACTCTTGATGATCCTCCTTGACCTTTCGTCCGTTTCTTCAAAAACGTTTCGCAGTGTTTATTATACGATATCGTAATTCTTTTCGTAAAATTATTAAAAACAATTAACATACTGTTATGACGCATATATGAGATAAGTCGAACGTCGAATAATAATTATTTCGATAATGTCTTACTTTTAATGTCAAAACAAATCGTTAATACTTATAAAAATAAAAATATAACAAAATGGCGAAAATTTGACAATGCACATAACATTTACTAAGTCTAAAATCGAAAGGAAATGAAATACTTTTATTCTTGTGTACTCGATAAAGTATTTTAAATGCAATATTTAATTATTGAATAGCTTTAACGAAAAGGTGATCAAATATTTCTAAGAAATAAAATAAAAAATTGTAGGTATCACTTTGGATTTTGGTGTTTATAGTAAATAAAAGTAATGCAAGATCTATTTTGTATTTCTGTATATATTATTAATAATCAATTTACATTGGTGGATAATGTTCATTAAACGATACATAACATTTATATAATTACGCTCGTCTTTTTACATATCCAAATTACAAAACGTGAAAAAAATTTAATTAGCGCCACGCATGTTATGAAAAAAAATTTGCATTACCTATATGACTATATATATACGTCAATACACGGTACTATATATTTACATGTATAAAACCTATAACATAACCTTATTCCTTATTATTTACTAGCTACCTTTTACATATCTAAGTAATAAAATATTCTGGGCTGATTTCTATATTACGTTCATTAATACATTAAACATATATTATTATCGTGCGAATGGATACCTATGCCTACTTGTTAACTTCGATTTATACAATATATAAATATAATACGATATAATAAAAAAACTTTAAAATAATAATTTGAAACAGTTTGGATGTTTATATACTAAACGGTTAATTTGTGTCATTGAATTAATCAGATCGTCATTGTATTTAATTTTGGGTCATTTGGCACACTTACAGATTCACTATATATATATTTAGATTTTATAATAATATAATTAAATTACCTACTTATTGTCGTTTGTACTTTTGTGTATCTAATTAGATGTATATATATTTTTTTTTCAATTTTTCACATTCGTTAACGATACTAATTTTTTCAATTTTTAAATCGTACACAAATGATATTATATTGACAACATTATACACGAAAAAGTACTAATCTATAGAATTAGTAATTGTAATTAAAAGCAATTATACACAAATGTAAACGTTTGTAGAACGTAGATAATAATTGTATGATGATCGTGCGTAATTGTTTAATTGCTATAATTATGTGTATAAACATTTTTTTTTAAATCACAAATTATGTCATAATATGGTAATCGAATGAAGCGTACTACTTCACGAAATAAAATACCGATGTAACGAAAATAAGTAATATTTCGATGATTTACGATATATATATATATATATTCGTGACGTGCCAATTTTATATATACGCGGTTCGTTCTCATCATGATATCTCGAGTTAGATGCGCCCGGCAATTAGAATGTCAGGTATTGATGGCTAAAAGCCAAAAGGTATTCTGAGATTATAGAGTACACCAAGTCGCTCATCAATACACGCTAGAATATAAATCGATCGCGCGGCTGAAAGATTTTTTTTTTTGTTTCACGATGAATTTGAAGCCGTGCAAATTACTTTACAGAATTTACCTTAACGTTGTTTAATCCAACATTTCCGCGCATATTTTTCATTCTCGTCGTATATTGCGATTCAACGGACATGTGTGAAGAAATTGAACTCCATCGATACGACGAGACGCCCTGGGGATTCCGATTGACAGGAGGTCATGATTTCGGGATTCCTCTCACGGTTGTCCGGGTGAGTTTTAAATCGGAAAATCGTAACGGGAAATAAACACGGACTACCTACACGAAGACGACGTTTATGTACCTAAATAGGTGACCGGAGGCAGTTTGGCCGAGGAAGCAGGCATGTGCGTCGGAGATATGATTATTGAAATCAATGGCGACAACACAGCACAAATAACGCATAGCGAAGCGCAGCAGTGTATTTTAGAAGCCGGAAATCGTATTACGATGTCCATATTGCGGTAAATAAATTCGATTTTCGGGACAAGTTTACGAAAAGAATTACAAATCAATAGCAAATCTGAACAACTTTTATCTATTTTGACGTTATTTATAGAGGAAGTCCTGTACCAGCAGTCACGCCAACTAGGGGATTATTCACGCCTTCAGCGGTTGATCGAGCAACATCGTCAGTGGGAAGTTTAACCGAATATGAGTCAATACATAGCAGTGAGGTGTACCGACATAGCGCAGTATCAGGTATGTTAACATTCGTAGGTCGTAAAATGATTATAATTATTTAATAATTACGTGGCGTATATAGCTGTATCGTGTGAGAGTGAACATGAAATGACCGAGGAAGAAATTGCCGAAAAATTATTAGAAAGCGCTGAAGTCATAGAAAATAACGGAAAAAATGTCATAGGGTAAATAAAAATCATCTTTCCACTTTAGTATCTGGAATTTATTTAATATTTGTATGCAGTGTCAATTTTAAACGATTTGTACCAAAATGTGATTTCATTAAGAATTCGCTGGTCTTTCAAACGTTACAAGATGAACAAATTTTCGACCAAAAATCAGAACAAGATCAATTAAAAAAGTGTCCGACGAAAAGGTTTTCTACATTTTTAACACCGCCAAATAGACCCAGAATCAAACCTCCCGAAAAGAAAAAACCCGAAGAACTAAAAAAAATCGAGGTGAGACCTATTTAAATGTGTAAATATTGTCATCCGCGAAAGTTGACTGACATTTAAAAAACATTAACACGTGTACCATATAAATCTATAGGATTAGACTAATTTGAAAGTAATACATTATCGATATAATTTAAGGTGAAAGAATCTGAAAATCAACAAGTAGTGGAGGAATGTGTCAAACAAGAAATTTGTGAACAAGTATGTGTCAATTGCAAATTAAGAGATATAGAAGATTGCGTTGTATCTACGGATACAACAGCAATAGAACAAGATGATACTGAGGTTAACGAAATATATAAAGAGAATTCAGAAAAACTAGTGGAATCTGAAAACGAAGAGAAAGTGTTGAAGGAAATCGATGAAAACGAAATTAGTAGTACAATAAATGAGGTAGGTGCCTAATATTGTATTTTTACAACGAATAATAAATAAATCATTAGTTGTGTAAAATATTTACCTAACATTACTATAATTGTTAATTAATTTTTTTTTTAAAAATAATTGTATACAATTAACTTTATAGTATCTATTTATAAATAAAAACTTTTATTTACTCTAGTCATGGTTAAAGCTAGTTAACGCCAAAAACACTGATCTTAAAATATAAAAACTTTAATTCGTAATAAATTATTGTTTTTAGGGATCAACTGAAAACGTCGAAGAAATACAAGAATCAGAAATTGTGGAGGTGAAAGAAGAACCCGAAGATGTGTTTGAAAAGAGTTTATTAAACATTCAAAATCAAATTACTGCTATTCGCGAATTGCCATTACAGATACAAAATCATATTTCGTTGTTAGAAAAACAACTATCGGACTTGATTTCGCATAAAATTAAATCAACCGAAACGTCAAAAATTAACGAAGAGAACCGACAAGACGACGATGCGGTCGAACAAAAGAATATCGAAGACGAGTCGCAAGAAACGTGTTACGACGATGACGTAATTGCGACGAATATTGATGAAATGATCGAGAGCATGGAGGAAATAGAAGAAGTAGATGAATCTAACGAAATATCCGAAGAAAACCATGACAAAGAAGTCGAAGACAAAGAACCCAGCGGTAGGCCAATGTACCCTCTCACGCCACTGCCAAGACCTATCGTTTTACCCGGTGGTCGCAAATGGAGAGGTCCTAAAGATGCGTACAACGAAAAATTTATCGCCGAAACTTTGATATCGCAAGCTGAAGTCTTGGTCGGTTCTACGTTAGGGTAAAATAATTGAATATATTTTATTAATTGTATGGAAATAATTTTGGAATTTCAATATGAATATATAGTTAACACTGTTGGTTTATTATTTAATCTTTAACTAGTTTAATTCGTATTATACATTTGTCAGAAGCCGAAGAATCTTTAATAATTATTTTTGTAGGGTTTTTTCAAATTTCGGAATATTATAAGGATAACGTCGATACAATTGGCAATAAGGAAATATCAATATTGGTATTTTTTTTTTTTGTAGAGTGAATTTCAGAAAATACGAACCGCCGAAATTTGACTTATCTAATTCGGCGGTGTACAAATTAGTACATAATA
Source organism: Geopemphigus sp. TES_GeoC_2020 (assembly GCA_025469175.1). Taxonomy (NCBI): domain Eukaryota; kingdom Metazoa; phylum Arthropoda; class Insecta; order Hemiptera; family Aphididae; genus Geopemphigus; species Geopemphigus sp. TES_GeoC_2020. The sequence continues at coordinate 33,142 of JAIPRN010000538.1, read as the reverse complement.
TAGAAACAAATAACACCGGGGGAATTGAAAATAGGCCAGAAATAGTGGCGGCTGAGGAAGACTTTTACTACCACAAGCCGGTAATATATAATTATTTAATGTACTTATGTATATTTTCCGGTTTTGAAATGATATATTAATCATTTGTAAATGTTATTTGTATTCATCAGATCGACGCCCGACAGTTTTACTTAGCTACACTTCCACAACCAACAATAGTGAGTGATTTATATTTCGAAAATATTTAAACCTATAACTGTAGTGAAAAATCAACTTTTTTTTGTGAACCTATATCTATTTTGGTTAAAGAACTCATTGTATTTGTATAGTCTTTTTGATGTCTATATACATTTTTTAAATTTATATATGTAGTCAATAGGTATGTTCGACAGTAGTACCTGAATTTGTTAAGTGCATATAAATCAGTTAAATTAAAATAACCAAACAATTATAATGAATTTTGTTTATTATTATGTATTCATTAATTATAATTTTTGAAAACTTCACTGTAAAAAGCAGTTTTTTTTTAAATAAAAATGCCTTAATTCTATACATTTTGTTAAAAAAAACAATTTAGAAAATACTCTATTAGTATATAGAATATTTATTTGATCGATAAGTTCTGTTAGATTAAAAGAAAATGTTTGTAATGTCCATGTAATTACTATATACAAATGTTTTTTTATTAATCTAAAATTTATTGAAATTGTACAATTATATGATTTTATTTTTTAGGTGCCAGATTTTGAGAATGAAAATCAATATGGACAATATTAGAACAATTTATGTAAACGTAAAGTTTAACTTTTTAAATCCCAAAGTAGCATTCTGCTCTATAAAATATCAAGTAAAAGTTAATTTCCTAATATTTGGAATATATAATACACTAAGCTTATCACTTTGATTTAATTTTTAGAACTGTTAGAATACCAAATAATGTACCCCGTTAATAATTTTATTAAGTAAATGTTTTTTTTAATGTATTAATATGTTTTATTTTATTTTAATTACATAAATATTGGTAGCTATTAAATCATAGATAGTTAGCAATATATTTTGGGATAGTCATTCAATAAAACCTTAAGAAAAATTATGGTTTACAAATAAACAATGAATAAGAATAATATATTCATTTAAAAAAATTGTATTGCACTAATATTATTGGAGTATGAAGTTATTTAAATATCATTTTATCAGGATAATTTAACAGTTTTTAGAATAAAACATAACAAAATACAAATTTTTAGATTTTTATACAATATAATAAATATTGTATTTAGTCTTTCGCTTTAAAGCTTAAAGAGTAATCAATTTTTTATAATTTACGATACTTAAATATTGATAAATTAATATATTAATTACTATATATATATATAGTAGGTTTTCTAGGTGTTATTTATTATCATTTAAGTAAAAACATTAATGTATAACCTTATTTGCATCAAAATAGATAATAATTTATTCAGAAACATTTTCAAAAGTAATTAACCTAATTCCAATTTGAATGAAATCATAACTATTATTATTTTTAAATATATATAAAATAATTTTACAAAGAATTATTTGAGTAATTATACATAAAATATATTTGGATAATTAAATTAAAACAAAAAATGATCAAATACATTCATAATTAGTTTTAAACGTTTTTTTACATAAATAAATATATACACTATTTGTATGTATAATCAATTTATCACAGATAAATTAAATTCTCTTAAAAATACAAATAAGAATTACTGTCGTTTTTCCAAACTTTTGTATTTAACTTCTAATCTCTTAGCATACGCATCTAATTTAAATGCTGCTTGTTCTAGTTTAGAAACACTATCTTCAATCTGGTCAATTTGAGAAAGGTACGGTTCTAACGATTTATCTAATTACAATAACAAAAATAAGTAAATATAATTCATATTTTAAAATACATACATTAATAGTTAAACAATGACTAAAACGTTTACATTTTTCATTTAGTTCCGATATTTGCTTTTCTACTTCCGATGCAATTTGTCTATAAGATGCATATTTTTGTGTTGTAACTTTATTCATGGTTTCTAATAGCTTATAATCTTCCTATAACCAATATAAAATTTGATTGAATATACATTATTTTTATACGAGTAATATCATCGATTATATTCCAACCTCGGTTATATTAAGTTCTCCCATTAAATAATCCGATGTTTTTTCAAACATTTTATTAGATAATAAGCTTAAATTGGGATCATGAGGATCATTACGTTCGAAACTACTAGTACTTGTTGAAAGTGTTGGTCCTGCAAAACAAACACGAAATATATACATATCGTTGATACAAAATAAATTGTAGATATTTTTTCACTAGGGATAGTTGAAATTAAATTCTGGCTCCGGAAACTTATTTTAAACAAAATATTTATTTGATGAGCTCAAAATGAAATAAGCAGATCGTTTACATAATATTCCAGTTATTTTTTTAAACTAAAAACTGATAATATATTACAAATTTAAGGTGGAATTTACGTCGAATTTATTGTTGTTACAAGTTAAAATCACATCGAACATTGTTAGACTTTCAAAAATATCTGAAAAAGCATTAATTAAGGTCTTTTAATTATCAAAATTTGAACGACAAAAGATAATAAACAATGACGGTTATAAAAAAAAAAAAAAAATTAAAATTTTTCTTACCCCTTTTAGGAGATTCTTCAACGTCCGCGAAGTCTTCGACTTTGTCTTCTTCGGACATTATCAATTTGATTGGTTCCTACGTGGCGAACTATATTTGAATTTGTGTTGTGTTAGCTCGACACCGATTACGGGAGTATCGAGTATATTTTTGAACTAATGTCAATTTATGTTAGTCGATTCAATTGGAATAAGAAAACCAATTAACGTTTTTTCATATTAAATCAACGATTTTAAAAACGTCAAATTTGCAGAATGATAACAGTGGATAATTGATAATCAAAATTCCGGCTTCAAATCATGAGAAAACAAATCAGCTGATCAAGTACATCAGGTATTCGATGTGTATATTATTTTATCTACGAACATTTTTAAAGGCGTTCGACAGTTCACTGACAATCGCAGATTAAAAACAAATCTATAAATATTTATGGATGTAGCCCAACGAACTTAATAATATAGGTTTATAATATACCTAATCGAAATTACCAAATATAAAAATACGTGATATTTTCAAAATTCAGGTCTATTTAACGAAATTTTTAATTTTTAGAACATTATATACATGGAGTCTATTGGTTTAAACCATAAGCTAACAATGCTTATTTGCGATTTGCACGGGTCACGTATATGAACGCATTTTACATTTATAAATACGACATAACACATACAGTACGAAATGTCCGTTTATAATTTCGGGAATTAAAATTTTTTTATGCGCAGGTGTAGATTCGTCAATTTTATTCCGATGTAAGGAAATCAAGAAGTAAACGTCAAAAAAGCCCGAACGTTTACAAAACTAATTCACTTGCGAGTATAGGATTGTCTATATTATTATTATCATAACCTAACCTTTTACGCCGTTTTTTTCCCCAAAAAATCTATAGTACAATTAGATCTACACTGAAACTCGTAGGTTTCTGGTCGATTCGTCGTTGCTTTTGAATAAAACGTTTAAAAAGTGCAATACGAACTGCGCAATTAGTCGACGAGACCGACGACTACAGGCGTAATATTAATATTATTTCGCTCGTTTTTTTATTTTACGTTCCGACGAGAAAGTTATTTTGATCGCGAAGAACGCACGTTTACAACTTAGAATATTCATAGACGTTTATCTGCCGAATGTAAACCGGTGTACATCGTCAAAGGGTAACTGAAAAAACTCGAGAAATTACTGTGGCCATAGTAGGAAACCGCGTCGTACGACTTGCGGCAAATAAGTGGTTTCTGTTTGCTAAAAAGCGAACGTTCGTAAAATGTTGAAACAATATACGTCGACTAGTTTACCGACATAAATGTCGGTATATATAAGCGCGCACACCGAGGGAAACATAGAACGTTTTTGCTAAACACAAAATGGGAAAATAGGTCTGGACGTTTTAATATTACCGGTCGTTTACCCATCGACGTTCGGCAGTGTCGTCGTATTGGGACGAAAAATTGTCGACCGACTCGATTTAAATAGTCGACTTGGCGTCTCGTCAACGTTGCGTAATATACCGCGTGCTACAACCTACAACGCCGAATTGTGGAAGTACCGAGGAAGGTCTGACCTCCTCAGCCGCCGCCGCCGCCACGGCCGTATCTGCTAACCGGGTTCGCGCCTACTTGGAGCACGCGGTGTGTACGCCACGGCGAAGTCGGCCGGCCAGCCTGCGCAGCGCCACGCTGTGCTGCCTGCCTGCCTGCCCCTGTCCTTCCACAACCGCGCCGCGGCTGCCGCCACGTTTGCGTTCGTTCATTCGCGCGGTTGATAACGTGAAAGAGGATATGCGCGTCGCGGTCCCGGTTCTCGACACCGTTGGCGCATTCGATTCGTCCGCAGAAGTTTCAAAAATAAAACGTCGAGTTTAAACGCACGCGCGCGCGCGCTCACGTCTGTTCTAAAAATGCGTTCGTCTTGGCTCACGTCGGTTGACCACCACGGGCTGTTGTTGATGTCGGCAAATCATTGACGGAAATAATTAAGACGGACTATTCAATTATCGAACAACGGGCCCAAAACGCAGAACGTTACCGCGCGCCGTACGTCGTTCGATCGCTCCGCGCATTTATTCAAGTTTTTCCGCCGTTTTCCGTTTGGTTCTCGTTCATTTTTATCCTCCGTTGGTCACCACGCGAATTTCCGCTCGCATTTAAATGGCGCAACTAATAAATTTGAAACTATCCCGGAACGACCGGTCATCACCCTGGGGATTCAGATTGCAAGGAGGCAAAGATTTTGGAACGCCGTTGCTCATCCAAAAAGTAAGGAAACGATTTTTTTATTTTGACAACCCGTAGCTGGTAATAATGTGTGAATATATAATTTATACCTATAGGCTATAGGGCTGTACCTATACAAATTAAATAACGGCGTGTCACGATTACTGATTATAGCTAGAATTGTTTTTAATAAAATTCAATAACAGATGGTATCCGTAATAATAATATCGATACGGTCGTAAGAAGTTTTATTTAGCAAAATTTTCTTATTAATTATCTGTTATTTATTATTAATTATATAAATATATATATATACAGACAGATATCGGAACACTTTTTACATTTTTCAGCCTAGCACGTACTTACAACGTTGATAAATATTAACTCGTAAAAGTGGGCAATTATATTAATATATTTACGACATTTGTAAATTCGATATTTCGTTTTGTTCCTAATTGTTAAGCGAAACGTTAAATATCAATTTTTTAATAATTTACTTAAACCGACAATTTCGTCATATTTATAAACACTATACGCGCAAATATTACGCGAATAATTTTGATTTGGCGAATACTTTTTCGAAAAAGTATAAAAACGTGGCGAATATCATAACTACCGTGTCAAAGACAAATGCGTGAAATGTGAATAACTTGTTTTCAAAACTAAATTGGTCGCCGAATTACTTTGATATTTTATACACTACATACGTATAGATTTTGCCGAATATTAGGTATTTCCATTAGAATTAGAACATTAATCGGTGTAGTTTATTAAACACGTTTAAACGTATTTAGGAATATTTACGTATATTTTAATATTTAAAAATTATCGTCATTTCTCTAGTCGTGTATCAAGTTGGTGTAGGTTAATATGTCGGATATTTTTGTTTTTATATTTTTCAAAACTACACTACATGAACGTGTTGTATTCGTTTAACGCGAATTCCATTGAAGAAAACCCGAAGCATTAAGACGATTCCATTGGACATGAGTGTAAGCTACCAGATGAGTTTAGAGTATTTTCTATTTATGTATCCGCGCGTATTGGCCTTCTGTAGTTTGGGCAAAGTTCCCACTGTCACAAGCTGATCATTCGTTACAATTACGACATCAATATGTAATTAACCTAGTTCGTCGTTTGAATATCGATAATAATTTATTCTGTTATATTCGAATTATATATTTTCCGGTGATTTTCGGTGTAAAACTATACGCACGAATACGACGTTTATGGTCCAGAGAAATTGCACGGATAATTAGACCATAGAAGCGGTGTATTGGTTTCGCAGTCAAGCAGAAACAAAAAGAATCCGAAAAATCTATTATGGCCGTGATGACATTTACGGCTCTATGTAGTACATCACGATTCTCCCACGATTACAATGACCCCCGTAGGCTGTAGTATATATATATATACCTAAGATCGACCAAGTAACGATATAAAAAATAAATATTTATATATTATTCAGGATTGGGCAATTGCCTACGTAGTACTTGTAATTATAGCCGATTGAAAAAAAGGAATTGTAATTGTATTTTGTTATTTATTTACAAGATGTTAGAAATACTTTTCAATTTTCTACGGTTTTGAATTTTGAAACCATAATATTCATAAACATTCTAAAATGTTTAATACAGGTAAATAGATAATTTTGGGTGATTTAACGTTTGTTGGATGTAAAATCGTTAAATATGTTCACCTATTTTCTCTTCGAATAGGAAAGACAATCGAATATTCAAAATTAACATCTATATTAATCGTAATTTTTAATACGACGATTAATTAAAACTAAAAATAGAACTAACGTATAATATCCTCACATAAAACGGTAAATATTTTATAAAATTTTATTAATAAACCGAATTAACCAATTCATTTTATTTCAGAATAATCGCTTATTTTCAATACATAATTGTACGTAACAATATAGGATATAAATAAATATAAACGATGTAGATGCCCGGTACTATTATAGTATCTAATTTATAATATATTTTTAATTAATTTTAGTCGTTTATATTAGTTTTATAATGTCGAGATAAATATTTTATACTAGATAGATTTTATTACTTATAGTTTTTAGTATAGGCTTTGAAGGTATGTAGCAAAAACTATTTCGATTCGTGTTCGTTCGCAAATGGCAGAACACTTGTTTAAATAACGCTTATGTATAATATATTACAATTACGTTGACACAATTCACTTGTCACGATACATACAAATTTACTGATACGATCTTTATACGTATGTGTTGAAAAAATATTACTCTTCATCGGGAGTATTCGTTTTTGTAGCCTATAATTAATTTTTTTCAAATAAATACGAATATGAATAATAATTACTTTTCAAAGTAAAATATCTAACCTTTCCATATTTGAAGTAATTAGTAATCAAATGACGATTAATTTTGCTTATATATTTTATTTTTGAGAGAGCAAAATTATAAAATAAGAACGCTCTTTTTCTTGTGAAATCTGGAAATTTTAAAACTACGCGTTGCCATTTGTTGGATACCGAAAAACAGGTCTTGCAAGTGGCAATAAATTGTACCAATAAATGCATGACAGTCACTAATAATGTCTACTATGTGTACAACGATTTTCCTTGAATACATCTTACATTTTATTGTAATTTTTAAACATAATAATAAATTCTAGAATTATAATGCAAAATTAAACGTTTATTTTAGAAATCTTAGAAACCTTTGTAGGTATCATATATATTATACGAGATGTTATTAGTTAGGCTTATTTTGTTTATAAAAAACGAATTAAAAATATATTTTAATATATATCAATACGAGGAACAATATTATTTTAATAAATAAAGAATAGTTTATAACTAATGTACAAAACAACCCAGATTTGGAAAATTTTGAAGACTTAAAAACTAAAAGACGCATTGTTGGTTGATTTTAGTTTTAATATAGCTTGTAGCACTTTCAAAATTATAAAAAATGTGTATCTTTTACTAAGTATATTATTATAATATTTAAACGAATTGATACATTCGTGTGTAATATATGATAAAACAATAAGTAATAAAAATAAATATTATTATTATTATTATTATTTCTTATCATAATACAAATATATTATGATATATGAGTTCGTGATATCCATTGTATAGAGTATGTATATTATTGAGTATAAAATGAAAATTTTGATAAACAATGTTTATTAATAAATAAATAAAAGTTGTTTTTATTATTCGTTATATTTTTCTTTCTTTTGTTTTTTTACTTAATATTTTAGAGGACTATTACAATTAGTATTACTTTCTATTAAGTTAACGATTTAAAAATTAAACTTGTTCAATATCAGTTTCTCTACGTGAATTTGTATCTCGTGAAAATTATTAGTTTTAGTAAAAACGATTAATATACATTTTGAACGAAAAAAATTGTAAATACGTTGTAGTATGATAAAAAATTTAAACGAACATTTTTGACTAGAAAATATAAATACGTACGATGTATACACACTAAAATAACGTAAATTCACGTTTGTAATTAATGTTTTATTTAAATTCAATTATTAAGTGAAATTCATTGTCACTAATATATCAAATATACAATTTATAATATTAATGTTTGTAACATAATCACTATTTCATTAACTAATACGATTAATTTTATTTACTTAAAATATTTAAAATCATGTAATATCGTATTTTAAAATCTGTAAATAAATGAAATTACATTAGTACTAAATCATTGAGTTCATCAAGCATACAACTATTTAATCATATTTATATATATAATGTTAGTATAAGCCTGTAGTAAATGTATAGCGACGTCGTTAAGTAGTTGAATACCATAACATCCGAAGGTTTTGTATGTTTGCAAAATAGAATTTCCGTTTAATGTCATTCTGTCATCTCTCAACTTCTGTTGTTCAATTTAGTTAAATATATATTATGTTTATAATTTATTAAAGTAAATTCGTTGTTTATAAGAAATTATTTTGGCTAATAATACGTATACGTTTCGGGGTCGTTTTCAATAAAATATTTTAATAGGAACAATAAACGGTGAACTATTTTTACAAAATAATTTAAATTAAAATAGCGTTTATAATTAAATTTTTTACTAAATTAATATAAATTTCAAAAAAATTAATATATTTATAGATATTTTATGGAAGTTAATAGATAAATATTACTTAAAAAGCTTCATTATTTCAAGATTCGAAGTTTATTTTAATTGAGTATTTTTAAACGTGTTTATTAGTTATTTATTTACACAAACTATCGATGATCATTAAATTTAAAACAATATGTTGTCAAATATTATACAATAATTAACATGAAGTTTATTTTAAATTTTCCGGAAATATTTTTTTGGGTTAAAGATATTAAGAAAAACAATTCAGAACGGTTAGCATGTTAGAGAATCTATGCCAGAAAGTGAAGTGTGCACAAAATGTTTTGGCAAAATAATACTGGTCAGTGGTCCCGAAAATTTAGTATATTACTAATTCACGTTTAAAAATTTAATTTAACAATTTTAAAGCCCTAAAACTTACAACCACATTTGAAAATATGTTTAACCATTAACATATGAATTGGTATTTTGTATTCTTATTATCTTCGAAACTATGGTTCGAAAACTTATTGTAATAAGCAACTGCTATTTATGCACGAAAACTCCATTAATACTATCTAGACATCTGTTCCGCGCGGGTAAATATTATATAAATAAATCTAACAATAAAACGCATTTGGGCATAATTTGTAGGAACCAAATGGTTATAAATAACTTTCAGTTTAAAGTAAAACGAAAATAAAAAAATGAGTATTAACGTTTTTTAGAGAAACATTTCACAAGCGGTTTTTAATGGGTTCATCGTGTTACGTATGTTTATAGTGAAGTAAAGGCAACTTATATCCCTATATATATTTATATACAATTAAAAAATAAGAAATAAAATTTGTATTTATATTACACGGATATCCGGATATTTAACATATTATATCCTCGATACTATAAATTATTTTTGGTTAAAATATCCTTAAGGCAATGTATTTTGCTTTTTGCAATGAGTACATAATACATACAATTTAAATATTCATACATCAAATGTGTATATACACAATGTATCAATATCATTGAATTGTCTTAAATTTAAAAAAAAATAAACATTTAACGCATTTTTTATGTCCCTATACGATTCAAAAGTTATATATTATTTTTCATAATTAGTTTTAAACAACTCTAAATTTAAGTAGGGTAAGTTTTAGATAATATACATTCGAATCGAGTCTTACCCGAGTCTATTTAAATAAACAATAGGTTAAGGTCAATAACAATAAAATACACATATATACTATCATCCTACCTCAACTTGTTAAGTTAATTTTAAATTATCATTTGCATTATTTTTTTTAAAACCTACGGAATGGTCAGGAATTTTCGGTTATATTGCCAACAATCTTAAAAATAAAGCATTTTAATTTGGTTGAGTGAAGCCAAATTTGTATAGAGTTATAAAAATCTTTTAATTATTCTTAAAATTAATATGATAACTAATATGGATTATTTTTCATTATGTATTACAAATTATAAATGCATATACACGCTTACAAAATATAAATCTTTATTTGTTCCCAATTGGCCAATATCGCTTTTATTTTGATCAATAGAATATTTTTGTCTTAATATACAAACGAATGTATCCTTTAGGCTATATGTATAATTGTCGGAATATTTATTAATGAATTTGTAAGATTATATTGATATTCTAGTAATTATTTATTAATATGCATTTATATTTATAAAACATATCGAAAAATATATCAAAAATAAAAATATAAGGTTATAACATTTAATTTATGCCTATTAAACTTGGTGTACATATTATACACCAAGTCGTATTGTTCATTATATATGTGTAATAGTATTGCGTAATAAAATTAAAATTTCAAAAAAACCGTCTTTTAAAATAGTTAATGATTACAAAAAAAGATGTTTTTATTTAAGTGTTCATTTCATTTTATTTATAAAACAATATACAGTTCACAATGAACATGCCCGAATTAACGTTTAATTATTAACTACGAAATATAATAATTATTTAGTGTTTAAAATATTCGTGAATAAGAATGAATTTTAATATTAATGACAATAAGAATAAATTATTATTATTTTTACACAATGTAATTTTGCCACATTTTAGAATAGTATATTTGATCTTTTATTTTATACATTTTTATCATTGTTGAAATTACGTATGGTTAATATTTGGTGTGTTGATTCATATTATCTCTAGATAAATAACAGTTATTATTTTTCAGCACTCGAATCTGTAGACCAAAAACGTTTTTCGACGTGCCATAAATACAACTTGATTATTAAATATCAGGCAAACTAGGTGTTTAATGAACTAAGATATAATTCGTTAAATTCCAAAAACGTATAATTACAGTTGCTATATTGTTTGTAACTTACAATTGTTTTAAGCCATACGCTTATACGAGTTAATTATAAACAAACGCTTTTTTTTTTAAACACGCCTGTAGTACAACTGAAATAAATAATTCTCGTAGTCTAATCAGACTTTACGTGATTTTAGTAGGATACAATTTATGTGAGTCATGTTTTAAAAACTTCATAAAATTCTTAGAACAGTACGTCAGGCATTTATTTTAATTGTAAGTGAACGTAATACAGGTCACACTGTATATATATAATTTTAAGTAATATATAAGTAAGCTTGGAAATTGTACGTTAACAGGGAGGTATTTTTTTAATATTCTATAATTTAAAATAACAACTCTAAAACACACCGAAATATATTAACGGTACAAAGTCTATAATTGAATACAATTTCGTTAGCTTGTTGTTATTCTAAAATTATGTTCCAGAAATTTTAAATTAACTTTAAAAGCTTGGATAATTTCAAAACTATAAATATATTTTTCTAATTGTGTATCAAAATTTAAAAAAAATTACTGCAACAATGTTTTGATGATTCTTTTAAATAAATAATTTTATTTATTAATTTCCAACATAAATGTTTACATTCTAGATAATTTATCTTTATACGTATAATATATGATATATTATATATATGATATCTTTAATAACTAGTATACTATATTGTATCATACATGAACGAACAATTTTCTATCCATAATAACATTTTGATATATGTTGTATATGTACGCTTTATTTTTATATCATTGGTTTTATTAAATTATAATATTTCAAATCATTTAAATAATTCAAATATAAATTTAATTTGATTTAAAATATCGACTAAAGTATATAGTTATTTTTTATTTAGTAACGCCTACAGTGTATCATAATTATTTCGTGTAAAATAAAAGTATTTCTGTATAAATCATATACTAATCATATCAATAAATAGGAAATGGAAATTGCGTAAACATTTTTAATCAGTATACATTGTAATATACAATGATTTATAGTATGTAACATATATTTGAATGATTTTTAATGAATTTTATATTATTTCGGATTTTTAAGTAAAAACAAATTTATATCGATTTTACTATAGATATATGTTCTTTTTGTTTATTTTTAATTTTTTTCTTCTAAGGAAAATGATTCAGTAATAATGAAATATATTTTGATTAATTAATTTTAATTTAAAACATGATAATATGGATTTAAAATTCAAGTCGTATGTATTGGAAAAATAGAATTTTTTAAAATTTGTTGTTCAATAAGCAATTTTATATTTTATTAAACTAATAAAGTAATTTCTATTTAATACCATTTAGAATAATTTAACGTATATTGTTCGTATATTATATAAGTTATACATAATACATAAATATGTGTATTCAAAATTGTAAAATATTTCAAAAATCTTAACGAGTGTTTATATTTTTCTAAAGCATTTGTGGTATCAATTATGAAACGAAGACTTTGGAATATTATGGTTTAGTTTCGTACAACATAAGTCGTTAAGATTTTTAATACGAATTATTTATTATTGTAATATAATTAGCCGATAATATATATTTTATTTATATTTAATATGTCGTTTAGTGGCTATGAGTAACTGTTTATTTTTTGTAAATGATTCTAAATATATTTACATCACATATACAACAAGGCGACATGCCTAGATCAATGATTCTCTGGAAATCTGAACCCTGAGGCAAACGTACGAGCTCAGATAACATGCCATTCTTAGACATTCTCACTCACAAGTCCATGTGACTGGCTACAAAAAAATAATATATATATATATATATATATATTTATTCATATAAATATTTTTAATATTCTAAATTGTGTTAACGGAATAATTTTATTTTTAACGTAATTAATTTATGTTAAATAGAAGCGTTTAAATATCATCACTCGTCTAAAATGAAGTAACGTTTACAAAAATCGTTTTTTTATGATAAATGTTTAATTAACGGTGCCAAAATAAAAATTTAACATTTGGGTTATTTTTGATTTTTCCATTACCGTGGATTAGTTCGTGAGAAGTCGGTCTTAAGCAATATTATTTAAAATCATCAAATCACGTTAATTATTTTGGAAACTCCTATTTTATCATTTTGACAAAATTAACAACGGGCAAATATGTCGTATAAATGACTCATAATTATTATAATTTAGATTTTAGCAGATAAAAGAAAAATTAGTATTCAAATTATATACAAGTATTAGATGCATACGGCATATGTATATATATATAGTCAATTATTATTAATAAATAATTAATAGTCGAGAGATAAAGGTGATATTTTTAACGCAATTGGTAAAATGTATTACAGTGACATTTCAAGGAATTTGGTCTTTTTACTTAAATATTAACATAATTTACATTTCTCATAAACGTAGCTCCATATTCATCATAATTATCGAATGATGATTATTATGATTTATAATTTATATGCAAACATGTCGTAAATATTTTTGTTAACGTTAAACCGTCGTTTTATTTCAGTTTTCTCGTTTGTTTTATTTTATTTTCATTTTATAAATTAACCGTTTTCTTTCGTATTTATTTTATATAATATAGTGTTCGACATTAGCGAGGTAAAATATTTAATAATCAGTAATCACTAATATCTCGGAGCGTTTCGTCGTTGAAGAAAAAAAAAATAAAACCACGGAGCCATTAAAATTCGATTAAACGCATATTTGAAACGAAGTGAACGTTAATATACAGTTCTGATTATTGAAATTGTATTTCTTTAATCGTTTTTTTCTTCTTACGATTATATTACGTTTTTAACATTTACTACAAATTACAACACGCGATATAATCAAAATGTAGCGTTGGGTACTTTTTCGAAAAATAAATCAAGTAGGAAAATATTTATATACGTACATGATACACGTGAGCAATCATGACTCACGGCGTTTGTACGGGATTTAAACGTCATTTAAATAAAATCGGATTGCCGTTTACTCCGTGTAATGTAAAATTTCTTACAAAATGCTTGACGAGATGTATGAACTCTTGAGAAAAGAAACTTATGTACTTGGCGACTGTCTTTGTAGACTAAAAAAAAACCACAATTTGACATTCAACGCACTAATAATAATTCCTAAAAATAACGTTCGAAATCCCTGGAAACGTTTATATTTCAACGATTTAGTTTTTATTTGCACGCCTTACGATGACCATGAACTAATATACGTATTTCACGTTGTACCCATTATTCAGATTGTGATCGTTACTCCTAACAATATGTTTGGTTGACAGGCTATGAGCAGAATGTGCTAGTGTAGATTGTTGTTACACGTTGCAAGATGGCAATAATAAATAATATTTGTACAAGTTATAACAGTATGGTTCAGTTTCGAGGTGTGCGCGTATATATATATATATATATATATATATATATATATTATTCATTATTACGAGAACAATAGACGTTTAATTACGTATCGAGCGCAAAATAATATTATGTAAATATTCGAACAATATCGAAGGTATTTTTTACACGCAGCACCTATCGACAACTAAATGAAAGGAAATTTGTTTTATTTGTCCGACGCGTTGTTTTATGTATATTTAAAATAGTGAATATAACGTTCGATAATTTCGTACTATTAGTCTCTTTTCTGAAAAACGTAAGCTTTCCGTAAAATGAACATTTTTACGACATTTTACATACATTATGTTTAACATATGCGTAGTTCCAAATGTTAAATCGGGTACGAAATACGTAAAACCACGAGCGTTTTAAATTGTTTTAAAATATACGGCGTATTCAATTTTGTATAAAATACGCAAAATATAAATAAATATTTCGATTTTTATTGTTTCGTCCGTGTGAAAACTGACGTTATTTTTCCAATTTTTTTTATCTTCTGACCGTTTAACGTGCAACATTAACACGTTTGAATTACGTTATTTACTAACGTTTCCACGTCGTTCGATTCCAAATCTAAGTATTATTTTCCCGGAGACAATATTAACTATAATTGGCGGTAGAAAATGGTCACGATTTAAAGTGGCATGCTTTAGATTACATATTTTCATTAAAACATCGGCGTTTTTCTTCGATTCCTTTGTTTAATATGACCGCAACAATTTTATAATTATTGATTGACGATATACTTATATTTCCAAAGAGGGCAAATACACGCACAACTCGTACTTCTTGGAAATTTACCGTTTTTGTATTATACACGCACTTAACGATCGGACGAAGCAAAAACATTTTTAACGCAAACGGATAAAAATTTTACCTTTCTCGTTCGAAAACAAATCGTATAATACAATTTCTTTTGCAACGTTATTGTCACAGGAATATACCAGAGTAATATTTTAGGTTTTTTTATTTTGAACTTCTTCCAATATTATTCTGTACTTGCCTAGACACGCTATTTTTAATGCTTTTATTCAACCTCATATTTTCTTCGGGCTGGTCGCAATTTTATTATACTTTTTTTTATTATTATATTATACGCGCGCGCGCGCACACACACACACACACATATATATATACATAGCCCACACACACGTCGTATGTGTTCGTTCTTTTCTCTGTTTTATAACAAGTATACAATTATTCATTAATCATATTCAGCGAACCGTCACCCATTACACGTTTACTCGTATTTATACTATATAATATGTATATATACATATATTTTTTTTTTAAATACCGAAATGGAAAAGTTTTAATTACTTTTTAAATTTATTAATAACTTTATAAATAAACCGAATATAATTTCTAGCAATTTGTATAAACTTTTTCAGAATAAAATAACTTAACGTGCAAATAGATATTTGCTAGTGTATGCAGTTCGTAATACCTAGTTCTAAGCACTGTTAAGTATTACAATAACGTAATTTATAAAAAATTATTCCGTTTGTTTTCTATTTCGTGTGTTATAAATTATTACGTACCATATACGTACATAAACCGTGTTATTTAGAGAAAAATATACGTTTTAGATATGTATTTTCATATAAACGCCTAAGCATTTACTCGAGAAAACATTAAGTTTCGAATAAATTAAAAGTCCATTCGGAAGTAATAAATGTTGAATAAGAATGTAAAATTAATTTTATATTTTAAAATTAAATTCGAGACTTTACATAATACACTTAATTTTGTCGATTTTAAAACGTACTAATGACCAGTGTTTAGAAGTTTTAAATGTCGCGAAATCGATTCGTCATAATATTGATATAAATCGTTTTAAATTATACGTGTTTGATGCGATCGCCTTCGTATATCACGTTGCGTCGCATATTTTACATTCATCTATAAAATATCTTGACATTCTGTGTTCCTTTTACGATTGCCGCGCAAATTATAAAACGACGACCGAATTTATCGTCGTTTTCGAATTTGAAATTATAAGGCAATTGTGTCGGCGGACACAGCCAAGTTTGTACATCTATTCAACATAAACTATCTATTTAAGGCTATGTTGCAGCCTCTTTTTATTATTAGAAAAACACGCTCGTATTCGTATATTACGAAGTACACCCGAATAGGAAAATTACATTTCACGTCGGACGAGTCTTGCCATTTAATGACGTGAAATCGAACAACAATATTATCGGCGACCAAATAAACTACAATATATAACGCGGGCAGTAATATTAAGCACACAAACTCATTTTGCTGACGGAAACCTTTTGGTTTAATACTTGCCTATGATTATTATTATTATTATATAAACGAAACATATCGCACCAATAACTGTCCACGCTATTATCGCTATACTTCGTCGCGTACCATAATAACACCGGGACGACCCGTTTTTGTTTCAGGTGAATTTTGGTAGTTTGGCTGAGAAGGCTGGTCTGCAAGTAGGCGATGCATTGGTCAGAGTCAATGGCCAGGACGTGTACGACGTGAAACACAAAGACGCTCAGGACGTTATCCTGGGGGCTGGAAATGCTTTTGAGCTTACCATACAACGGTATTGCGAACGATATTTATTTTATGCGCGCACACATATATATATTCACACTTTCAATTATTTATCAAGTCCTGTATTTTCAAGTAAATGGTTTGGTCGTTTTCCACTCGGAAAGATTAATTTTTACGGTTACAAATGATAACGAGTAGGCGTATTTTCCACGTTCGATATGTTTGTTTTTACATTACCGTACATTCGCATTAGATTCAATATATTATTAAACAAATTTTTAATTAGTATTAAAAATGTACGAAATTTAACGATTCTTATCTTCCGAAAACGTTTAACGTAAAAGTTTGAACTAAAAAATTGCGTATTTAATCGAATTTTCTAACTTTTATGCGACTTGGTCGCAAATTAATACTTTCTTAAAACGAGTTTTGTGGTACCTTCAAAAAAAAAATTTTCAAAAATCCCTAATAGTTTCGTATTAATTATCGTTACGATTACTACACGTGCGCATAACGTAAAATTACGATAATGTCTGGTTGGTTCAAGTCCAAAATGTAATCCGGAAATACATATATATATATATATATATATATATATATCGCGGCAGGTGTCGTCTTCATTTGTGAATTCTCTTCGTTTAAAAGGAAGTAACATGGACGACTGTTGTCAAAATATTTTTTCGACATTGCCACAAATAACGTTTTTTCGGAC
>JAIPRN010000538.1:0-15125 GCA_025469175.1 Geopemphigus sp. TES_GeoC_2020 | reverse complement strand
TGGGGGCTGGAAATGCTTTTGAGCTTACCATACAACGGTATTGCGAACGATATTTATTTTATGCGCGCACACATATATATATTCACACTTTCAATTATTTATCAAGTCCTGTATTTTCAAGTAAATCGTTTGGACGTTTTCCACTCGGAAAGATTAATTTATACGGTTACAAATGATAACGAGTAGGCGTATTTTCTACGTTCGATATGTTTGTTTTTACATTACCGTACATTCGCATTAGATTCAATATATTATTAAACAAATTTTTAATTAGTATTAAAAATGTACGACATTTAACGATTCTTATCTTCCGAAAACGTTTAACGTAAAAGTTTGAACTAAAAAGTTGCGTATTTAATCGAATTTTCGAACTTTTATACGACTTGGTCGCAAATTAATACTTTCTTAAAACGAGTTTCGTGGTACCTTCAAAAAAGAAATTTTCAAAAAACCCTAATAGTTTCGTATTAATTATCGTTAAGATTACTACACGTGCGCATAACGTAAAATTACGATAATGTCTGGTTGGTTCAAGTCCAAAATGTAATCCGGAAATACATATACATATATATATATATTTATCGCGGCAGGTGTCGTCTTCATTTGTGAATTCTCTTCGTTTAAAAGGAAGTAACATGGACGACTGTTGTCAAAATATTTTTTCGACATTGCCACAAATAACGTTTTTTCGGACAGCAGCCAAGTTCGGATAATTTACCCGAAAAAAAGGAGTTTAAGAATACGGTACACGCGCGCGCGCGTTTTAATAGCGTAATATAATTTATACGTTCCGGTTCGTGTGATTACGAACTAAGAAAGGCCTATATACGCGGTCAAAACGTTGTTAATTAATTTGGAAAATTCAAAATCGTCGCGGTCTACGTATACAGTATAATATACTCGTGGACGTTTGTTTCGCGATCATACACGTGGGCGGGTTAATATCTAAGCGCAATTTCCGAGGACGAAAACCTATTCGCGAACAATTGTCTGTTTTAGCGGCGGTACGAGCACGTGGAAACCTTCAGTGACGCCGGTCGGACCAAGCCCGGTGCCCAACCGTTTGTCCCAATCCCCGCAACTGGTGACGAAAACTTCGTTGGCCAAAGGGGCGCCGCAATCGCCCGCGTTCGGTTCTTCGCATAACTCGGTCACGCGACCATTCAGCGGAACATCGTCGCCTAAGGTAACGCGCGCGTCACAAAACACTCACCGAAATCGCGTTTTGTCGTTAATCGAACATGGGCGTGTTTGCACAGATCAACGGAAACGTATACGGTAAAGACGCCGGTTCGGTCAAGGCTATTGTCAATAAACAGTACAACACACCGGTGGGGATTTACAGCGAGGAGAACATCGCCGAGACGCTCACGGCTCAGGCAGAGGTGTTGGCCGGAGGCGTACTGGGGTTGGTGGACGTTTTCTAATTTCGTTGTTTTGAATCGTGTTGATGTAATAACGTATTTCCGTGTTGCGAAACGCGCAGCGTGAATTTCAAGAAAAACGAAAAGAATTACGAAGCCAACAAAAGCGAAGTGTTCAAAATGGTACAAGAAGCCGATAAAGAACCGAGGGATTTAGAAACAGGTGAAAAACTAAAAAAATATTTATATATATATACAAATACGCGCGTGTGTGTATCCGTTTACACGAACAATTACAGACTACTGTAATTATTCGAAAATACGCGAAAAACGAACCGCTGCGTAGGGTACATTAATTTCTCCGTTATTCTTAATAAACGCACGCGCGTTGTTCTATAATTATATATTACGCAGAATTTAGCCAAAACGTTGTTATCGATCCGATAACGAAAGCTGGTACACGGCACGTGTCCGCGCCCGAACCAAAAGCGCCGCAAAGCGCTCCCAATCAAAACATTTGCGCCGATTGCGAGAGACTCATCGTGTAAGTTGTGCGCACGTATTGTGTATTTTTGGCGCTTGTTGGTGCTTATGGGGCGACGCTTTGTGCGAAGGCGGACGACGGGTGGTGTGGAGCGAAACGCGCGTTTTTCGTCGTTTTCGTTTAAACCGTTACATTTTGAAAGCCGCCGGTTTCCCCGCTCGTAAAAAAGGAATTTGATTTTGTTTTGAACGTCACAGACCTCCTCCTTCAATCGAAATTCGCGTATTTCTCGGCCGCCAGCCACGCGATAGGTGGTCGCCGTGCCACGTCACCGCGACCTGCGACACCCACAACCGTTGCGGTCACGAACATGCCGGAACAACGAGATCCGTACTTGGGCTCTCCTTTGAAAGAAGCGGACAAATACGCGGAGGACACTCGGCCTTTGGAGTGCAACGAGTGCCGGAAGGACATTATGTAAGGCTTGGCGGATTTTCCCTTGGTCACCCGTTGAGCCCGTCGTTATCCTCTTTATGTACCGCCTGAACCGCTTTTTGCGAATTAAAACGCGCGTGCCACTAACGCTTGTACTATTGGTGTTTTTTCGCGTTACCGCGGTCGGTTACGACGTTTATTAATGACGTTTTATTTTTTCGGTGTTGCGCGACAGCGGCGTGTTCGTTCGCATCAAAGACAAAAGCCTGCACGTCGAGTGCTTCAAGTGCGCCACCTGCGGATCGTCGCTGAAAAACGTCGGCTATTACAGCATCAACAACAAACTGTATTGCGACATCCACGCCAAAATGGTAGCCAGGCAAAACCCGCCCGCACCGTCATTGGAACCGGTTACGGTACCGCCGTAAGTCTACCACCCAACGTTTTTCGTAATTCTCTTTCTTATTTTTTATCGCGCGTTTTTCGGAAGAACGCGCCCACGTTTTACATCCACTGGCGTATACACGAATTCACGAATTTATTTACGTTCGGCGCTCGACAATATTAAATTCGATCGTTTTGTGTTTTTTTTTTATACAGTAAACCGCGACCTACATTGGCCATTTCGTAATGGCCATACGAAATATTTTTCCAAAAATATCGATAAACTTTGAACGCCGTTAAATGATAAACGGTTGGTCCAATAATTGCCATTTTAGGTTCCCTTCATAGACATTTTCGGACAAATATTTCGTTTCGGATATTTTGTTAAAAATATTAATGGCCGCTAAAAAGAACTCGAAATATTAAAAATCACCGGCGTACATAGTCAGTAGCATAGTTATTGTCGTTTTGTTGTAAACGCTCAGTATTCGAACTATTTTCGATTAGATTTAGAACAAAAATATTCGTAAAAGCGAAAATTGACCAACAACGATTGTATTTTACATTTCATATCACATATGATCGGTTCAAGTTCATTTTTCAACTTCAAATAACAGTCCCGTTGGTTTTTCGTGTATCAATATACGCGTAATAAATATATAAATATATAGGTTTATATATACACACAAATATATATATATTAACCGCCGAATATATTTTTACGAATTTTGATTTTTAACAGGGGCTCTCAACCACCTTTGGGCTCGTTCAACATAATACCAAATAAATCGAAAGACGTTCATTCGGTACAATCGCCACAACCCAACACCACATCATCATTATCACCATTACCATTCCACGTAAGTCGAGTATAAATTATTCCAACGAAATCGCGTTAATAAATATCACGCATCAAAATAACAACAAACCGATCATTTCGAAAGAGTTATACTGCAATACGGTCGTATATAGTTTTTACGTTTTGTCCGTTGTTGGACTTGTAATGTATTACGTTAAGTGAAATTAAATTTTCGAAAATTACTTTTTACGTATTTTCTTAAAACTGTTTCGAATTTCTTTTAATTTAATTTCGCCGAAATCTCTTTTCGGATAATCAAGCGAAATATTCTTTCCGAGTGCAGACGTTTGAAAATCTTAAAACTACATTAAAAAGAATCTATTATTAATTAAACGCGACGAATAATTTCCTCCTAAAATCCATTTAAAACGTGACGATCGTTAAAATAAAACAATATTCGAGGTTCGCGTCATATTTTTACTACGCGTTAATATATTTCTTATCAAAAACGTTTAAACTGTTAAACATATTTTTACTGTACAGGCTCCAAAAGCTCCTAGTCACGTAAACGCCCCCAACTTTCAGGTAGATCAATACTATAAGTGGCAAATTCGTAAAACTAACAATGACGCTAAATCGAGTGAAAATTATATTAAACCGTATTAATATACGTTTACGAGCTAAAACAACGAGGTTTTTAAATTTACATATATATATTTATTTTTTTCGTTAAATAACATTTTAGAAAATTGTTTTATCGCCACCTAATTCGTAATTATCGTTATTTACTAGGAAGAATTTTTTGTTTGCTTTTGTTGCTTTGTGTACGGCGTAAACCCAAGTAGTGTTTGGTTACAGTTAGCTTATTACGGTGGCGCAATTAAAAACGAAACGAAAACGACGACAAATGTTAAACGAACGGAATGATAAAAACACGGAAATATTTCTATAATTCTAAAAAATTCAAGAGAAATATTTAAATAACCATCTCCCGGACGTGTCACCCTCGTATAAGTACGACATTTAAATCGATGTTAAAATTGCGTCGCCGATCGCCGCCGATTTTAAATTGCGCCTAAAATAGTATCAATGTAGGCGTTGTACGTGTTACCGACTAGATGTTCACGTTTTTGTTTTTTGTTTTAGACACTGTACGTTCGTACTTAACTGTCGTTAACGCTTTATAAAACGCGACGAAAACTAACACATTTTTCGACAATGTCACACTATACGCGTATACTATATTTGTTGATCCGTAAAGGAACAAACGACTTTACCCGTAATATTTTTCAGACTCCGTCGAATGTTTTCCCGAACGCTAAACCGTACGAAGCACCAAAACAAACATCAACTCTACCGGCTTTCACTAGTGGCTATAATCAAGTTCACGCTGGTAAGTTATTAAAATCGGTTCAAACTTTATATCGCGGGACCGATTATTCGGGGACCGTCGTTAGACTATCGGCCGATTGTTGACAAAAACTCGAAGTCGACGTTTATCCGCTGACGACGTCGATGGAATAATAATCGATCGCGTCGAAGAAACGCGGCGTTCGCACTTCGCGCAGTTTATCGACGGTCGTAATAATTATCGAGTTAAGAAAAATAAAATGGCGAAATCGTACATTTTTTAACGATAAGGCGTTAGGCGAATAATAATCGATAATATCAAAAACCTAATAGCATATATAGTTAGGACACTGTTGAATCGTTCTATTCGTATACGTTTTCCAACTTCGCTAAGACATCGAAATACGTGAAAACGGCGCAATTTCTATAAAAACGAAAACACGGTAGTTAAACGAAATTGTATAATAATTACTTTTTCGTAGGATTCAACTTTCAAACGAAAACAAAATCTAATTACACAGGTAAAACTCGATTTTTCTTTGCTAATTATACTTCGTAATGTGCGTAAAAATAACGTTTGTATCAAAAAACAAAAATACCTATTCCATAATTGATTGTTAATACGTGTTGCGTAGTAAAATATAATTTACGCTTACATATATCGTAGCTATATATTCATAACTACGTAAAAAGTACGAAGTAATGACGAATATTCGAAAATAAACTTCGCTTAAATTGTTAGTTGATTATGGAATTCCGTAAATGCGCGAATGTTAAATTCTGACCGAATCGAATCGAACCGAAACAGAAAATAATTATATATAAATAGGCGATTTCGTGTAACGAACGTAATTTGGAAAATATGCAAAAACAGATAGCGTATTGAAAAATAAAATTTGAAAACGAAAAGTTGTTAACGACATTAACGAAAAACGAATGTAAATCGTTGTTCGCCGTGAAACTTAAGACGTATTATTTTCACTTTTCAGACATAAAAACATTCAACTCCAAACCGCGTCCTTTTTCGGTCGCGTTTACTTCTTAAATATCTGTACAAACTATAATAATACATCCCCCCATCACAGAGCTTTTGTATTTTGTTTTAACGGTTTTGGAAGCTTTTTTTTTCGTAGTGACCGTTTTTGTTTGAATTAAATAATTTATTGAAACGTCAAGTGTCAGAACTTAATTCGTATTGATGTCTTAGTATAGGCTGCTACTAACGAATGACGCGGTTCTTTTCAATATTAGGCGTAAACGATTATCAGGGAGGGGGGTAAGAAAAACTTACAAGGTGTTTATATATGCGTATACATTATGTGTGTAAACTTTATCGTGTAAACAGAAAACGGAATAATCGATATTACGTATTTTCGTTGGTTTTCCGCCCTAACCCGCTAACGCCAGACGCACCTAAGTACAATACTAACGCCAAACCGAGATTACCGTTCCTGAAACCGAAACCGTCGACCGGTTCCGCATTTTGTCCCGTAGTGTCGCAATCCTCGGTACCCTACGTAACCGCCGAACGTGGCGTGTCTCTGTGTTCGCGAGAAGAAGCGCGTCGTTGCCCGACTCCGACCGAACTCGAACAACGCTCGTCGAACGATCCCGCGACGGCGGCCGCCGTCCGGTCACCGACGCGATCGTTTCAAAACGGGACGACTCGACCGTTGACCACGAAAGGCGGCCGGGATTTCTTCACGCCCAAAGACTCGACGACCGCCACCGATCCCGGCGAACTCGAACCAACGTCGGCCGATCGATCGGCAGTGTCGTCCCCGGCCGAAATCTCGTGTCACGCTCGTCGTTACGAAGCCGACGCGACGGTCAGGACGTGTTGGGGCGCAGAAAACGCCGCCGCCGTTTCCCGGCGTCCGAACGACTGTCCCGAATTCGTCGGTATCGAACGCTTGCCAAAATTCCGCGGCGCGCGCGGTCTAATTACCGCGGCGATGGAAATAGCCCCCGACCGGCCGTTTACGCCGATCGCCGTCACCGGACCGATTATGAAACCAACGCCTTGGATATCGTTACCCGTGGAGGACAACGACGACGACGTGGCTAGACCCGAGTCACCGTTGGTGGCCGCGTTGAAGACCGCCCCCGAAAGAAGCTACTCGCCGCTTCCCAGTTTCGTATACGCGGACGAGCTGATACCGACGCCGTTGCCGGTCGACGAACGAATGACAACGAAAACCGCCGCCGCCGTCGCTCGGGCCAGACCCGTCGGTAATAATCCCGTCAGATACGTGCACGGCTACAATAACAACTATAAGAAAACACCCGCCGTGGAATCGGCACAGCGACCGATTTCGGCTGTAAGTTCGATCACGGCGACGGTGCCCGTCGTTGTCGGAACCAAACCGGCGTATTGCCCGTCACCGTCCGTCCCTGACGCCGCTTACGGCAATCCGGCGGAAAGCCGAACGAATCAGGGCCGTACGTCCGACATTCGCGCGCCACCCGACGCCAACGGCTGGAAATCTCGTTCCGGGCACGCCACTCCGGAACATGACGCACCGCCAATTCGTCGACGTGACGTACCGTCGTCGACTGCGCAACGGTCGTCGGTGTACGCTTCGAACGTGCCAGCGGCGATCGAAAATCGAACGTCTACTCGTCCGCGAAACGCGCAAATCGGCGGCGACACGTTTCTAAAACGGCCGTCCAACAACGAAGACGTTCCGAGTCCAGACGAAACGTTTTCGTCGAGTAACAACCGCAAACCAAACGCCGTGAAATTGATTAGAGCGATTCCATTTTTCTCCAACAGCGCGTCGTTACCTTCTTCGCCGTAACGTTACGAAAAGCTTACAGTAGTCTAGTCTTCCGAGAAACCTTCGCCCAAATTAAAATGCGTTTCAATTACCTACCACGTCCCTTCCTCCATTTTGGTTACATGTTGAACGACCGTTACGTTTTCCAATACCGTTTTAATAATTTTAGAATAATTACCGACGAAACCGTTCGAAAAACAATACGAAATTAATACCGGAAATTCGAGTTCATTATCGAGAACGCCGGGGTATTCATCTCGAAAAAAAAATGTATTATTTTTAGGCCCATAGATTTCCCGACGACTGTGTAATTACGCTTTTAAACGATTTTTGTTTCCGTACGAATTAACTGAAATGTCTGTTTTTCTTTTTTTTTGTTGGTTTTCACCTTAAAATACTAACCGTAGACGAGTCTAAAAATTCCGTTAATTCCCAGCCGCGATCACCTTCCTCGATACCAAACCCTTCGACCGGTTCTGCGTTTCGCAGCGTCACGCCGAATCCGGTACCGGCCGACGCCGGTAAGCGTCACCGCGCCACGTCGTGCGCCCAAGACGTGCAACGGTGCAAACAAACGTTGACCGCCTCGATTTCCACGCAAATGTTAATCGAATCGTGCACCGTTGAACGATCGGAATCGCCGAGCCAATATTACTGCGGCCTAGAAACCGCGACCGCGGAAGTGCCGCGCGAAATTCGATCGTTGCTGCCGTCGGCCAACGTCGCGAGAGCGATTTCGCCGGCGCATTTGGTCGTCTTCCCGCCGGAAATGCCGCCGGAGTATAGCGTTCACAACCGGTCCAAGTCGTCTACGCCGCGGCCGGCGCACGGAACGGACGTGGAATCATCGACCGTATATCGGGCGGAGGGTTCGATTTCCAAATTGACGGTCGAACGTGCGGAAATAGCCGAGCGCGGTTTCGGCGTCGAGCGGCGATCCGAGGTGGCGGCCGTTGGCGATTCGACGAGGAGCGCGACGCCGTCGCGCGCCGATGGCAAAGACGATACCCGTCACGCGGTCGTACCGAAAACGGCCGTGCCCGATGTACCGGACGGAACGGAATCGGCCTTGCTGGCCGCGTTGAAAACGGCGCCCGAGAGGAGTTATTCGCCGTTACCCACGTTCGTGGACGCCAACGAGTTCGTGCCGCCGGCCCGCGCGACCGCGGACGACGACGAAGAACGGTCACCGATGACGATGGCGGATGCGTTGACCACCGCGCCGGACCGTAGCTACAAATTGGCCGAGTCGAGCGCGCCTGCTAGACGCGTGGGCAACAATCCCGTTAAGTACGTGCACGGGTACAACGGTAAAAAGACGCCGGTCGCGCCGTTGCTGTTGACCAGGTCGCTGATATATTCGCCCGCGTCGGCCGTCGACTCGGAACGAGAAGAAATCGCCAGTTTGGGGCTGCGATCGTTCCCGCCCGTTTCCGACGAACTGAAATGGTCGACGGCCGCCGGCGATTTCGACCGCGCCCACTCCGATTTCGAATATGTCGACGACGGGTCGGTTTTCGACCATCCCGATGTCGTCGACGAACCCGAACGGCCGGCGAACACGGCGACGGCGGTAGTAATGGTAACAACAGCGGCAGCGGTAGCAGTAACCAACGACGTCGTACAAGTATGCCCGACCAAACCCAGATATCCGTTCACCGCGACGGGACTCCACGAACCGTCGTATATACCGCGGTACCAACAAAGCATACCGGAAAATCCGCATCGTACCGGATGCGGTAAACCGTCGTCCGGGCCGAGTCCGTCGGTAACGAACGTACCGTTTCCGCGACAAGCCGACGCCGACGACGTCGCTCCGGCCGTACCGTCGTCCGGAAACGTCGGCGCCCCGAAGCCCGCTCCCGAAACCACCGCCGCCGCTAGCCAACCGATTATCCCGCCGACGCCCGTCGTCGTCCCCGCGGAACCGGTCGTCGTCGACCCTATGCCCAAAACATCGTTGCCCGCCGCGTTACTGTCCAAAAAATTAACATGTCTCGCGAAAAAACAACGACCTAAATGTATTCCTACACCTATACCCGTACCCGATGTAGGTGGTCAACCGACGGGAAGAACCGGAGGCGCCTCGGCGGGCCTTACCGCGCCCAGAAGGGGTCGTGGCGTGCTGAACCCGCAGAACTTGACCCCGGGCGCTAGAGTGCCGTTGTGCGGACAGTGCAACTTGTACATCAGGTAAATAAGTACTTGACCGCCGCCATTTGGGCTATTTTACCCTGTGTGTGTGTGTGTGTGTGTAGTGTGCGCCGTAATATATGTAACATACACGTAGAGTTTTCCGTTCGTACGATTCTGGTAAGGTCGAACGTTGTTTACAATAGAAAACACGCTCGTTAAATGTAGTTTTATTTTTTTTTTTTAATTTGGTTTTCGAATCCATCTCGCTACGGTTTTTTTTGTTTTTGCACACAACTCACTGGAAATGTCGTTTGTTGTTTGTTCGCTTTTCGCACGCACGTCGCTCGCTTATAAAAACCGGCCAGGACGCGAAACACTTGCGGCCGTAGAGGACGACGTCGTCGACACCGAAACGCCCAGCTGCTCCTCCTCCTCCTCATCCACCGGTAATAACGGTCCCGAGTGTAATATTTGTGGCGCCCAAAACCCGAGGTTTGTTGTTCCGCTTGAACGTTTCGATTTTCTCGCTTTTTTCCGTTCTCGTCCGTTACACATACAGACGCGACTACTTCACGTTGACCGCTCGTTATTTGCGCAGGGGCCCGTTCATCACCGCTTTGGGCAAGATTTGGTGTCCGGAACATTTCGTGTGCACCAACGACAAATGCCGACGTCCGTTGCAGGACATCGGTTTCGTGGAGGAAGACAACGGCCTGTACTGCGAGTTCTGTTTCGAACAGTATCTCGCGCCGGTTTGCCACAAATGCTCCAATAAAATCAAAGGGGTAACTCGGTCGAAACGACTTTTTTTTTTTTTAATTTTTAATAATCCGCGTTTACGAATTGTACGCCTTTAGAATATTACAGGATCGGGGGGGGGTAGGGGTCTGTTGTATACGCTCGTTGCAAAAATCGGTATCACGATTATTACGCCTAATCGTAAATCAATCCGTCGTTGGGCTTTTCAACGTACGCGTGCCCGCCGTTTGGTCGTCAATCGTATTCGATTAGACGCGAAATGCACGAAGGCCCGAGCGGTTCGCCAATTAAGCGTAGTAGCGGAGAAAACGACTTTACCGAAACGGGCACGTGACGAGGATTACCGAATAGGGGTGGGACCGTCGTTTATATTCGCGTAAAGATCCCGTTTAGTAATAATAAAAGAAAAATGTCGATACAAATCGCGTGGACAATCGTAATAGTTCTTTTCGAAATCCGAGATTTTTGTACGCGTACGACGGTATAGAGATACGTTTTGAAAATTCGTCGAGTTTGAACTCTAACAACGTAGCGGGCCACCCGTTAGCTACTTGAGCGCCAGTCACGGGCGATTTAAACACGCACGGTTGCGGGGACGGAAATACTTGCGACGGGGATCGATCGTCCGTCCACC
Source organism: Geopemphigus sp. TES_GeoC_2020 (assembly GCA_025469175.1). NCBI lineage: Eukaryota > Metazoa > Arthropoda > Insecta > Hemiptera > Aphididae > Geopemphigus > Geopemphigus sp. TES_GeoC_2020. Next base: position 4,000 of record JAIPRN010000538.1, on the reverse strand, counting down.
GTCAACCGTGTGTAACGACGAAACGTTTATTCGAAGGATTGTCTGAACGCCATCGGCAAACAGTTCCATCCCGAATGTTTCAACTGCACGTACTGCGGCAAGCTCTTCGGCAACAGTCCGTTCTTTTTGGAGGACAGCCTGCCGTATTGCGAAAACGGTGAGTACGCGTCGCGCGCCTTCGAAAAACGACCAGTAATTTAACACTACCGCGCAGATTGGAACGAATTGTTCACGACCAAGTGCATTGCCTGCGGTTTCCCGATCGAGGCCGGCGACCGATGGGTCGAAGCTTTGAACAACAATTACCACAGCCCGTGTTTCAATTGCTCGGTGAGTTCTTCCGTTTCGTTTTGGTTCCACCAAAAAAAAAATAAATAGCCGTTCGTCCGATGGGAGGGGGTTGGGAATTGTCGACGATCGAAATTTCGACAAAAACGAATTCGATGGCGACACAGCCGTGAATTTAGTTACGCCGGGACGATATTATCGGACGTTTTCGCGTAAAATAGAATTCAAATCGTACTTGGCCGCGATACGATATCGTAATATATAATACGTGACCTCGCGAACGGACGAAGGGCTAGTGTTTTTGCGCGTCACTTATTAATTTGGTTTTTGTTTTTTAATAGAAATGTAAGGTGAATTTGGAAGGGCAGAGTTTCTACGCAAAAGGAGGAAAGCCGTATTGCAAAAGCCACGCGCGTTAATACGAAACGCATCAATATTTCTATACGAATAATTACAATATTATTATCGAAACCTTACCCGAGGGCAAAATAATATGTTAAACGACGTGAACGACGGCCGTTTTATTTATTTCCTAGTTTAGTTTTAGCTTTCGAATAGTCCGTCGACAATTATTCTATTTAGACGCTTGTAATTCATTAATCTGTATTAACCAAAATTGTACCAAAACATTATTCGTTTAACCATTAATTTGACATTTGTTACATTATGATTTATAATATATATACACATAGGCATCGATAAATCGAACATAATGTATTAACGTAAAGTGACACGACGGATTAGTAATAATGCGTACATTTTCTTTTTGTATTTATCAAATTAATATATTATTAATGATAACAGTATATACATATATATTCGGCTACAAAACGCTAACAAATACGTTCGAAACGAAATCTTAAATTTTTTTTTAAAACCTAAATTACATAAACAATGTACAAGAAAATAATGTTGAAATTGTTTTACTCTCGTTGTTACGCAAGTTTTATAACACGTAGTTTATATTATATAATAGTCTTCGTTATGTGTGCGATTTATTTTGAATTATTATTGTAATATTGATTTGGCTTTTACCTATATATGTTACCCGCCTTAAATACCATATAGTACATCTGTTAATTATTTGTTGTTACAATTGATTTCCATTCGTCTGTACAATTTATTATGCGAGCGCATATCAAGGTTTTCCAATTTAGGAAAAAATACGTCAATTATATTACGCAACATTTAATGTTACTAAACAAATGACAACTTATACACACACACACACACATACAACAGCAATTTTTCTAAAATTAAAAAACATACGAATATTTTTTAAATTTAATAAAGTTACTTTTTTATCGCTAAAATATATCCTGGGTAGCCGAAATATGAATTATTTTTAGATCTTGAAATATCGTTAAAAAAATAATGACAAATATTTACAAATATATTTATTTACGAAACATTTTGTGTAAATGATATTTTATTAATCAGACAAACTCAAAAATAAGTAATATTAGAATTTTGAACGCATAACATTCGATTACGTCAAATTATTTTAATTTTACTAATTTATCGTAAATGATGAATACCACAGTTCTGGTGTTAGATTATCCTTAATTTTCCTTTTCGATCGATCTTTCGATTTAGTTATAAAATGATTTCCATATATGTGGATCAAATATCCATCTAGCTCTACTTCGAAAATAGTATGTTCTTTAGGTACAACTGCAATAAATAAATACAATTTTAAAATCAAATATTACAGAATATATATCTAATAACGTTTCAAGAGAAACTAACTTTTTAATTTATTATCAACTCCGACAATCTGAAAAGTATATTTTGTTTCGAGAATTATAACCCCAGTTAGCATAACATACGAACAGCATTTAGATCTAATCACTTTTATGCGAGCACCATGGAAATCGCACTTATATAACGACGTCAAAAAAGCTTCCCAATGTTTCCCTCCTGGTGTGCCATTCCATCTAGAAATATTATTGTCAAATCGGTACGCAAAAAGTCTGAAACGTGTAATGTCGATTTTACCCTCTTTTACGAAGATCGTCGAAATTGATTACTTTTTTCATATACGACGTCCAGAGTTCATTTAATTTCATCGCATCCATGTACGACAAGACATCTTTAGGCGGACAATTCAGTCCCAATATTCGTTTTAATTGGTTATTCGTTTTACCTCTATCAACTGGCTTCCGATTTTTCTTGTGCTTATATTTGCCCAACCAATATAGCTGGAAAATTCGCACAAATCAATATCTTTTACTAATTAGTGTTAATAGATATAAATAAGAGATTCACTTACTCTTCTAAGCCCAGTATTTATTTCTTCGTTAGTCACTCTCGATGGTAGTAATGTACGTACTAATTTGTTAACAGTTAACGGATTTTTTATTATTGGAACAGCGGACGAAGTAAACGCCGTTTGTTTTAAAGGAGAATACAAAATGTTGGCTATAAATATTCAAAGTACGATTATTATACGTAGTATTAATTTGATACAATTTACTTACACATTTTTTAATCGATCGGACTCAACCGTTGTGCGTATCACTGAAATTGAAAACGTCCAAATTATAGTGTACGAATATTGTGTCTTTTTAACTCGAAAATATCTCGGACACTAGTATTGGTATTCCAACAAGTACCAAATTTAGAAAAAGTAATGAATATTAGTTGTCGGACCGGTAACAAACCGTAGTCGAATGTAGTACGATTAATTACGATTTAAACGTATTACGTTTAATACGCAACGCCTTATATGAATGACGTTAATTCGACTATTGAAATTAATTTCGTCGATTAATAGAAAGACTAAAACCGAACGTCAAATTGTTATGGACGAAGGAACCGAAGGTAACAAATATTACCGATAAATAATTTTACCGCGGACAAATTTATATTTTCGTTTAGTCGGCTCGCGGCGTTTGGTTATTATTCACGGAACGGAGATAATACAGCCGCTGGCCAAATCGTCAATCGACGATGTTCGGCAAAACATTAACGATATTTTTTTTGTCGAATACGTATCAAAAAAACGGAAAACGGAACGTAATCCGGGAAATTTTGTACGGCTGAGCGTGTTTTTCAAACGGTCGTTTCAAGCAAGTATTCTTTCGCGGCATTCGTGCCGGTCGACCCGTAATGGTCGTGTCGACCGTACAAAAGGTGATATCGATATTACTTACGGAAAACCGAAAAACAAGCGAGCCGGCGGCACCAGTACTTCGTCGACGGCGAGACAACGGCGGACGACCGACGCCGGACAGGGACGGCGGGACTTCGGGCAACGGACGGAACAGGCACCACGTGCACTCCGTTGCACTTTGGTCGCGGGCGAGTCGATGGGCGCCGCGGGTCGGGTAGGACACCGTGCGCGGCGACCGGACGCGGCCGAGGTCCCTTACCCGGCCGCCGGCGGTGGACTCGCCCGGAACCGTGATCTACCTCAACGCGACGGCCGGTGCGCAGGCCGCGCCAAGGGGGCCCCCCCGTACGCGAGTACCGCTACCCGATATTTTGGGTACTTCTGGTCGCGCGTGTGCATTTCGAGCCGGTCCGTTCCGGACGCATCAATTGCCAGGATTCGTACCAGGGTACCAGGACGGAAACAGCCGTGTTTCTATACGGCGGAACACACGCGACGGTGGTTGGGGCCCAAGTAGAGGGTTCACGAACGAGCCTTTTTTCGCGATCCGATCGTTTTTTTTTTTTTTTTTTTTTTTTTTACGTTCGGGAATGGGGC
>JAIPRN010000537.1:59891-79582 GCA_025469175.1 Geopemphigus sp. TES_GeoC_2020 | reverse complement strand
ATAGAGAGAGAGAGAGAGAGAGAGAGAGAGAGAGAGAGAAATATATAAAACCATATAAATATTTCAAAATATATTTTATTCAAACATATAAGAAGACACATCATATTAAACATTAATAGTCAATACATAACTTTAACCCTAAAATTCGTATTTTAAAGCCATTATTATAATATATTTATCCAAACGAGTGTATCTGTGTTTTTATATTATATTATATATTTATACATGCCATGCATAGCAAATTATATATATATGATATATATAATCATATTGTTTATTATGCCATTCTCGTATAATACAATGTGTCATTTATACAAGAACACGCATGGGTTTGGCAACCGAAATCTGATAGTTGCCCTACGGTAGGGTAAGAGAAAATATTTAGATACATTGTTTACATCCAATGTCATATCATCATCAGTTATTATCATTATTGAAATTTAAATAACATAGTACGATAAATGCGTACACTTACCTCAAGCAACCTTGTTAATCCTAATTTAAAATTATATCGTACAGGTTTTTAATAATGCCTACTTTACTTCAAATACGTTTGAATGTAATAAATAGGGACTATTCATTCATTGTCTGGCGTAAACACTTCTTATTACGTTAAAATAAATGTCAAAATGAAATATTGGTAATCTGTAATTTACAATTTAATAATAAATATAAGGAATTCAAATATGTGTTTTACCAATTCGAAACTAGTTAATTCTATATATTTTATTTGTACACCTATAAATATGAGTATACATGTTATTATGTTATGTTATGTTAAAATATACGTAATCAGTGGTGTAAACTAAGAGTGGTCAAATTTTATATTAGTCCCAAAATAAATGATTCGTAACAGTATTGTTTTGCGTTGCAAAAAATGACTAGAATTTAAATCGTGTTCGACAAATATTATTTTATAACGTATATATATTATATTTAATATTACCGAATCACAAAAAATTAAGTATCAAATTGAATACAATTGGAAATATTACTCTCTTTTTTAATCGCGACATGTGGGTAATCTATATATGTTTCTGTATCGATGGCTATAATTTATATAATCTATACTAATACTTAAGATATTATTACGTTTATTTACCTTATATCAAATAAAAATGATACTTAGCGATAATCCTAATTAACGAAATTATAGAAATACGTGGTTTTATACGCCCTTAAGTAATTTTGGAATCATGAAGTCCATAAAAACATAAGATACATAATCTTGTCTTCGTTATTATTTTTATCGCTACAAATTGTGTATATATATATATTATAAATAAAATTTAATTAAATACGTCTATTATAATTGACATACCTAATTATTATCCAGCAGCTAACAGCTTAACGTTTTATCATTTGTAAGTAAGGATAACTTTTCAAATAAAAATTTAACAATTACCCTCATTATACTTATAGAAATATAAATCGTTCTAAAATTTGATTGAAAAGTGTCAACTATCATTATTAATAGTGCTTTTAACTGTAATGAAAATAATATACAACTTTTATAAATATTAATTACTGAATATCAAGTCAAATATTTAATTAAAATAATGCTGTGAAAAGTTTCGCGTTGCATTCACAAGTTAAAGTGCAATCCCACTTCCTCCTCGTTATTGTTCGAAAAAACTACAGATTTTTTTTTCGATTAATTAGAATTTTTTTTATTTACGAACTAATTGTGACAGGAGATAAAGATGCGAGCAATTTAAAAAATTGAAAAACGAAAATGTTAATTTAAACGCGCGTATATTTGAAACTTAAAAATATCAAAATGAAAAGGTAATGTAAAACATACTTCGTATAATATTTAACATAGCCTATTACGTTTACGTTATTTAAAATAAACTAAAGGTTGATAAACTCCCGCAGCTCAATAGAATTCAAATCAATGACTGTTATGTATTCGTATGTTGAATAACAGAAAATAAATGATATACTATACACTCGTTAAATCACATATTCGTGTTCATCATTTTTTGTTATGCATTACGTGTTTTCCCTCGAAGCTTAAAACGAGAAAAATAAAATGAAAGTAAGCAACCGCCGGGCACATGAATATATATATATATATATATATATATATAATAACGTATTACATTGTTCTTTACATCGGTAAACTAGTTTTTATCGGTGTGAAACTTTGACCGATTTACAAACCAAGAGTAAACAAATGATCCGTCGATTCCATCAATCAAAAACAAATAACATTCGCTAACGTATAACCTGAGGCAATTTTCGTTTACGAATTCTTATAAAAATTTCATAATAATAACATTCATATATTTACGCCGCTATTGCTGAAACATGCACAAATATAAAATTTACATGCTTATTAAATGATTACGAGTTCAAATATCTGAGATATATATATATGTGTGTGTGTGTGTGTGTGTGTGTGTGTGTGTGTGAGTGTGTGTGCGCATTTATATGTATGTATGTGTGTCAAAAAATGTAACGCCAAATGTGTTTGATTTAATACATTTTTTTAAAGAAGTCAATACAAAACTAAAGCTGAAGTGACATTTAAAATGGCAGAACTTTTTAGAAAACCAAGCAATAATATATTCATTAACAGCATGCGTAGATAATCTTTAACTAATTGAATTGTCTTTTACAAAAATTATTTTCTGATTCGCATACATATATATTTATTTATTTATTTATAAGAATTCTTAAACTAAAATATTACCTCGTCTAAATGATATAAATAATATTATCCCGATATTAAATTCATATTTGTTTTGAGCGTTACAATATATACGTAAAATATATTAATTATCAAAAATTCAAATTAATATTAATAAATGTAAAAACAAATATCAATTTTTCAAAAATTCTGGATCGTATTGTTAATATTTTAAAATGTATGTGGTTCACGATGTACACGTGTTTGTTTACCGTTATAAAATATTGTCAAATGCCTTGCAACTGACGGTTTACAGGTATGTCTTCAATTATTTACCGTTTAATGAATGAACTTACTCTGTAAGTGTATGATCTTCGTATTAACATTAATAACAATTTTGGCTGATGATATATTATTGTAATTAATTTTAATTACATACAATAATTTAACAAACGTCGTGATATAAAAGTATCCAAAGCTAGGAAGATTATATATATATATATTTATTATGAATAAATAAACTTTCTTTTAATTATTATATATATATATATATATATATATATATATTGAAATGTGAACGTTTAATTAGAACAAAGTTTATTTATTCAAAGTAAATTACTGCGTAGCATCAATCTGTGCATTAACTTTGGCTGGTAACATTAATATTCAATTACTAAAGTTCGACAAATACATTAAAAATCCGTTTCAAATTTGAATATAATTGTACCAATTATATAATAATAAAACTATTCCAGATCTAAGTTTCCAACATTGCATATCGAGCAAAAACATTCAATTCAGTCATAAACCGAACGATATAAAATCTAACCAATTGTCGTCAAAACGTCAAGTTTTTGTATACAACGTGTACGAATTATATAACATGTATGAATCTATGTATCAATTTCATATATAGAAGAAATTCTCGAGAAAGTGAATAATACTAACTAATAGCGTACATTTCATCCCATATATTATTAAATATAATAATAATTCAATTTTAGATTAATTTAATAGTTGAAATTTCTTTTCCCTCTGAAAAAATATTTGATACGCCACAACTTATTTATAATTTATATATATATATATACTAAAAAAATTAGTTTCGATTCACATTTATTAATTTAATATTTATCGAATAATATACTCGTTGTTTTTGATAATTATAACGTTTTAAATATTCAGAATAAAATATTAAACGTTTTTTGTTGAATATGTAAACAACCGAATACTCTAAAATTTATCATATTTTTAAAAATTAAAAAGCGATACCTAATCACGAAATTAACTTAATTTAAAAAAGAGTTGATTTTTTCCATAATAGTATTAACTCAAAACGCTATCATGTTTCTATAGAAAACCGAATTTAAACTTCGATAAAGTGAAATTAAATTTTAGAAACGTATTATTATTAAATTAAAAAATCTTTACTTTCTAATTATAATCCTTTTAAGCGTTGTTCTAAAAATAATTAAGATAATAAAAAAATGCAATTAACAGAAATATAATTTTTACAGTTTTCAATTATTTCCATGACAATAGTACAAAATCAAGGCAACTAATAACGTATTGTGTAACATATTTAATAAATTAAAAGTTAGTTAACCAGATTGTATCAAATAAATGTATAACTAGACGTCTAAGTGTTAAATGTAAACTTCTTACATAATATTGTATGTTCGTATGTTTCGATTTTATTTATATTTCGTTTAATTTGATTTTTCCATATTTTGACAACTATATTGTATGCCATCATTTACAAAATAAAGATTACGTATTCACCGAATAATGTATCGTTTATTAATATTTAAGTTATGTTATACGTATTTTGCAATCTGGCACGACATTCGTCCTTGAAGAGAAAGTGTCCACTCGTGTTTGCCAATCCATTGTATGATTCTCCTCTTGATCATATTTGTACTGTACTACTCGTGTCAACAATCCATAATCTACAAATTATTGTTTTTTTTTATTTTATGATGACTCATCGCACGATTACTAACTTGTACCATTATAAGTATTTCATTTTCAAATTATTTTCACAAATGGTTTTAAATGCATATTATTTTACAATACCTTTACTCGAATAACGTGCTATACACGTTTTTATCATTTTCGCGTTAAATTTAGTACGTTATCGTGAGTTTCAAAAAAACCTAACGAGGGTCAATAATAATGATACTCATTTTATTCACCGATGAATGTTAATATTTTACGATTGACGAGGTTTTTTTTAATTTATTTTCGGTTATCGGTTTGTATTTAGAACGAGTTCAATTTTAATATTTAAATCTCGCTGCGTAATTATTACTTATGGTATAATCACGCGAAATTCTAGCTCGAACGAGTAGTTGTCGAAGACACTTCACATAAAAATTGTAAAATTAACACATTAAGCCAGTTTAAATGTATGATTATGTAACAATCGTTATCACATAGAACATAACTCGAACATAAACGTTTAACTCAAAATATAATATCAATATGTATATCAAATAAATCACCCGAAAATATTAACGAAATCCGAATGATTCGTGACAATTTAATCAAAAAAAATGTAATTAATTATTCGTATAGGTATTATTGCTATGCGCTTATATTGAACAGATTTTTTATTATTATTTAATTTTCAGTTAATTATTATTATTATTATTAAAATTACAGTTAATAAATAAGATTACATTTTATGGATTAGCATATATATATGCGAGTAAAAAACGTAAATTTTATATTATATACTGTAAATCATTAAGTAATATTTAAGTTTAAAATTTTTTTTAATATTTTTGATACAAGTATATGAATTTTATTTATCGCATATTTGTTCATATATATATATATGCATAGGATATAGTCACGATTTGAAAGTATTAAAATAAAAACACAAACGAATTTCGTACTTATTTTTTTTTTAATCTTGAATTGCACTTTAAAACAATTTCATCAAAAAGTCTACTCTCTTTCTGTTTAATATTTCCGCCATTGCATTATCAGTCTAGATTTCAAAATATTAAGATCATTTTCTTGTGAGTAGTCACGATTCTCTTGATGTAATAAGTAAATAATTTTTGTTCCCATAGTACAGCACGGTTGCCTCGCTTTCTATTTCACGGACAATGTGGTCCATCACTATCCAAAGTAAAATACAGTAATAATAAATTACGTATATTATACGAATATTTGTCATAGAAAACTACATAGGTGTGTATCAATGAAAAAATATTCATTTTACGGCAAACTGCCCATTACTTACCTGTTAGTAATACACAAAACTATTATTATTACTATTATCGAACACGTCTAATTTATCTATGAACAGATAAATTACCAATAACAGTATATTTTACAATCATTATAGTATAATATGCGTGAAATTTCAAACACACGCTTAATGTAAATACGATTTGACAGTTTGGAAAAATCAATATTTTAACATAAACGTAGGCATTAAAGGTTTATTTTTCATTCATACGTTCGACAATAAATATCACGTTATTAATAAAAAAGACAAAATGCATTTACCCGCTATTATTACGTTTTTTGATCTCGTGTGCGAGATTTCTTACTGTAATAAAAATACAAATGCAATACATCGATATAAATATATATCGTTAATTACAAAACCACTCAAAAGAAATCACAATTTGAATAACTATATAAATTACACGACAAATAGTTCCTTAAAAAAATATTATGATTAATATGACATAAAGTCGTGTACTTTGTATATAATTAGGCACACATCAATTTCGTTTAAAACTCTTTGATTTTAAAATCATCAACTTGAGACTGAATTTTTAATATCGTTAAAACATAAAAAAGCGCTATACTTTGTTAATTAATAATTAAACAAAAAATTAATTTAATTTGTTAAACGTATCATTGGTTAACCCAAATATTTTTAATTAAAACCAAAAATTCTAATCGTGTAATAAAATTCGGGACAATAATTTATTCCTAATTATAGTTTTAAACAATATTAATCGCGTTTCTTGTCAATATAATTCAAGATATAAATTATAATCGATATGTACTCGCTGTCAACGTATATTATTAATTCTAACAAATATATAAAAAAATCCGTTTAATATTAAAATAAATCAATACTTTAAAATAAACAAATAATTATGAATATTTCCAAATAAAATCAATACAATACTGTAATTATCTCATAATATAAATATTAACGTTATTAATTAATTTATATATAGAAAAAATTTTGAATAGCAAACAGGAACACCCTCATTTCTTTATTTTAACAGCGAATTTAAGGTATAATTTAAGTATAATCAATTTTAATGCAAAACTTGATATTCGACACAATAATTAAAGTAATATTAAAAATTAATTTAAACTGCTTTTAATCTTTTTTTCATGTAGGTGTGTAAGATTTATTTTGAAATTGTTGCGATAACTAAAAATAAGATAAATTTGTTGTTTATATAGCAGATCTTCAATGAGAAAATATTAAAAAATAAAAGTATAACTGGTTTTTAAATTTTTAACTAATTTACCAATGTCAGTAATTAATTCCTATATTTACCAAACCAGTACGTTATGGGAAACGCTTGAATTTATTCTTATATAATAAAAAAGGACACGGTCAAAACAATAGTAAAAGCTGTGAACGTTCTCTAAAACAACCTGAAGATAATAACGAATCTCATATGAAGAATAAAAATATACATAAATAATATTAATCACGCAAATTAAAAAAAGAAATTGAATTCAAAGAAAATATCGACAATTTTTAACTTATAATCGATTATTACTATTAAAATTAGTACTTTGCACGAACTAAACCGTGTTTAGAATTTGTAGTAAAATAAAAATTATATGTTATTTAATGCTATTACACTCATTGTAATATTGTTGTATAACGTATTTATATGAAACAAACTTATAACAAAATGTTATTTATAACGAAATTTTAATTACTTCTTAGTAATGTCCATACATTTTTATTTTAATACATTATTATATAACGCACTTGTATCTGTATTATTATAAATATGTGTAATAAATTTAATATATTATACACCTTTGTACTTTGTCTATATAAAAAATGTAATAAATTTAAGAGTTATTTGTAAGTCAAAAATTTTTTTAGTATTATTTTGTACTAATTTATACCACATTGGTTATTTTATATTTTATATTTTAATTTTTACCACATTTTATAATATGATTCGTGTTAATCGTAAATTAATATATACACACTTTGTAGTAAACTCTTACAAATGCCGTTGTTGATTCGTTACCTATTTGTCGTGTGAAATACTGCAATATTAATTTTTAAAACGAATAAATTGATTTTAACATGATCCAAAATATATACTTAAGGGCAACCGAAACTTTGAAAAATGTATTATGTACTCGGTGTTTGTTACACAACAAATGTATTAATAAACGAATCCAAAATGATTTTTCAAGAGATTACGTAGGTTTTATATAAAGGACGCGCGATACTCAAAGAAATTGGCAATCTTGATAAATAGGTTAACTCTGTTGTTTTCGGTATACAAGTAATTTCTCGAAACCGGTTCACCAAATACTAGCACAATATAATATTATACTATACAAATGAAACAACCTTAAAAATTGACGATGTTACGGAGCAGAGTTATTATTATCAAACGAAATCATTATCAAAAAAAACAAAAAACAAAAATAAATGTAGTAATGATAATAATAATAATAATAATAATTCAGATAATTTAATACACAAGACGGTTATAGTTGGCTATAATTTAAAAGAATTATTATTATTATTATTACGCTATAAAGATGGTAGTCAGTAAAACCGTACTAATATCCTGCTACACTGACAAATTGCAATTTCAAAATAGTCGTAAGATATTTTTACTTTTCCCCTGTTTTAAAATCTAATAAGCTGGATATTGTGCATATTATGTATCCGCGATTTGTTCCACTCGATCTATCTGTATATGTGTGTGTGTGTATATAGGATTACCGTTGACATAATGAGTACTTACATAAAACGATTTTAACATAATATTACGCCTTTCATGAAAAAAAACCAATATAACTATAATTATTTGTTTGATGCAAAGTGTATGAAAATAGATTTTAGCGACATAAAAATGAATATGGGTATTATAGTGATTGTATAATATTGTCGTACATTACTGTCCCGATTTTTATTTTGTTTGTTTACCGTACACAATAAACTATATTTTAATTCATTTGTCATTCTGGTCTTGGTTGGAATTCAAATGCAACTAACGCTTCATGGTATAAGAGTTAAAGTATTTAATATTGTACCATAATACGTTTAAAAAATGCTAATCGAAAAATATTTCGATACTATTATGAATAATGTTATTAAGGCATATACTAATTCTTCTCGAGATTGTGTTTATCTAAGAAATTGTACTCAAACTAACTAAAACTAAACTGCACCAACTGCACCTATAATTTTTATTACAATTGTCGTTATGTTCAGGGTAAAAAATGTTAATGCTAATATTTCTGTACAATAATATATTTTAGAAAAACGATTAATTTTATTTTATATAACTTATAGAAAGCATTTTTATGAAATTTTCAAATTATTACTATTTTATTACCAACTCATTTTTTCTTTATAAAATATATTGTTGATTTATAGAATTTACCGTAAAATAATTTCCCAACCAACGCTTAATATTTTTCGTAATTTAAAATAATGTGTTTTTCAACAACTCCAACTTGTCGTTTTCGAAAACCAAAACATTATTGAATATCTACGAAACGGGATTTATAATAAAGAACACTGGTATATTCACCATAATTATATTCGTACAGTGCCAATACACAAATTCTTAGTTTACAAATCTCTTTTTGATTATTTTCTTAAATTCGTCACAAATGTCAGATATTTAGTTCCTTTTAATCTATCTATTTTCATCCGAAAATTACGTTGTAAAATCGTATAGCTTCATTTATTTTGCTAACCGACCAACATGTCGACCGAAAATTCAATATAATTCTACGAGAATTGTCGAATATATTAAACATTACTCGCATTGATCGCCATTATAGGTCATAGCTAATATTATTATTCAAAAAGCATAAAGTCGCGGATGTTATATTTTCAAAATATTATTCTCGTGTATTACATAATTATATCATTTAAATGACCGAGTCTTCGAGGACATATCCTATGAGTAAATGTATTTCGATCTCTCGCTATTATGGACACCGATGATTTACATTTTACTATTTGCTTTAATCTGTAATAACAAATCAGATACGAAGACAATAAGTCAAATAAATTGCTCGTAGCGACACTATTAATCAGCGATATATTGTATTATATTAGCGATGACTTGCAAAACGTTTTTTATACGTTGATTGTAGTCCATATTAATCGATACCTTACTTATTAAACGTTGCAATTAATTTATTAGTTAATTTCGACAATTTTGTAATCGTATATATTATTTAATAACTCAATGAAATGTTAATTTGTAACGTCAATCAAAATTCGATATATAAAATTGAGTGATTTATAACGCCATATATTATTGATTAAACAATATCAAAAAATTATATATATATATTACTTATTTATCTTTCAACAATCATTATTCGTTATTATTAACATTCAGTGTGTTAATTTTTTTAAGAAGAAAACAAAATGAATGAGAAAACAAGAAACGAGAAAACAAAATTACGAAATTGTATATTCTATAATTTTTATATATACATCATATTTGCTGTTACGCATATATATATATAATAATCATATATTTTGGCAACCAGTTAGTATTATTTAGCTTATACAGATTAAAAATATTACGCTAATATTAATAATATTACCAAAACAAGTGTAAGGTAAACCAAATAATCACAATGTATCAAACTTAGTATATGGTACGATTTGTCCCCTTCTCTAATGCAGTCGCTAATGTTTTCGCTGGATCGAGTTGAAGGTTGATGGTATACGGCCTTGAGATATCCGTTCTTTTGATGCACACAAACACATTGTCAACTATCTTCTTCTATGATGTTATTTCTTCATTATTTTTTCCAATTCAAACGTTCATGAACCTCTGTGCGTGTGGTATAACGAACAAAAATAAAACAAATTCGTTCTGAAAAACGTACCTATACCGAACTACTTTTATTTATAATTTTTGTTTTTATAATTACAGATAACGTAAAGTGATAATATCAAACACCAAATATATTCTCGACAAAATGTTAGTACCATTAATCACCGTCGTATCTGTAAGTATCTATTATTTAATATTTCTACTCGCGAGTTAAAAAATATTTTCAGCTTCTCTTAACGAACAATAATATATTATTTTCGATTATTTAAAAAAAAAGTAACGTTATCGATAATCCGTGTTCCATATTTTCCTAAAGTAGTAACTTAATTTCAAAAAATATTACAAAAAAGTTCCGACGTATTTATCGATGTTAAATAATTATTGTTGTTTTTTTAAGTAGCGTTAAAAAAAAATATTCCAGGATCTAAATTTTATAAAAAAAATGTTATACGATAGAATATATTGTTATATCAGGTGTGTTATATCATTTTAAACTACAACGCTAATAAATACAAATTCAAAAAACTCAAATCATAAAAATACTTTTTTTAATCAAATAAAATATATTTTTACAATTTTTTCAATATCATTTAATAATACTCCATTTTATAAGTTCGCCTTTTCTAGTCATACTTAACAAGTTTTAATCACCAAATGTTTCCAATACAATTTAGCACATACATTTTTCATTTATTATTTTCTAAGAATTTACATGAAAATGTGTAAAACTTCTTTACTAAGTTTGTCTTCTAGCGTTTCAAAATACTTAACTAAAAATATATATATATATATATATATTATGGTATACCAACGTGTGAAATTGCAAACTTGCATATAAACTATATGTGTACTTTGTAATGTTAAACCAAACTTGAATCAAAGAAAGTATATAGTGTCATATATCATATTTAGTAAAACGATCTGCGACTTATTTTATGCTCTGTTGAACCAACTATACTATATATAGATATTCACTAAACGTACTAAATCTTTTTTGTGTAGATTTAGCAGTTATAATTTTCACCTTGTCAAGTCAAGTCAGAATTTTTAAATCTCTTGAATATATTATAATATTATCGAGTGTTTTTTTTATTTCAACAGTTTTTAAAATATTTATGTATACGTTATGAATAAGAAATAACGCTACGGTTCGCATGTTTACGGAACGCCAAACATATTGTCGAAGAATACCAATACGAATCTGACCTTACTAGTATACTTGTCGATTATGTTGAAATAAAATTCCATATTCATAATTATCACGTTTCGCAACGAAACAACAATTATAATATTACTAAAATCTCCTTTAGAAGTCCCCCCCTAAGGTATTTTTGGCCAACTATTACGCAATGATAATTTCAAACCACAAATTTCGTTCAAACTTGATTTTTCAAAAAGTTCGATCCAAACCTAAATACGTAGGTTATTAAGAAGTTATTTGTGATAAGTTTAAGTTATTTTTTAAAAGTTATTTGTAGACTTTTCGACCATGTACGTTTTTACTAAAAAAGTGTATATTTCTAAATTATTAACATACATAAACGGACAAATACCATTTTATAAAAAAAGAGAGACATTTTTAACAACAATAAAAATAATACTTTAATATTTATGACAGCGAACGCAACCAATTATAAATGAATAAAATGTACTATGTCAAAATAATTTAAAATTTTTCCCGAAACTAGTGTCCATATCCAGTATGACAATACAAATTTGAATATTTTAGATATTAATAATTTATTATTAATAATTTATATTATAATTATAATTTATATTATAATTATAATTTATATTATAATTATAATTTATATTATAATTATAATTATTATAATAATTATAATATAATTTTTAGATATTCATTTCAACCTAATCTCACTAACATTATATTTATAAAAAATGTTTTTTGTCTTACTCTTATTTTATGAGCAACGATAAATACGTATTCGTTTACTTTATAAAACTCGATAAATTCTTATATTTTAATTGTCTATTATACTGGTAATTAAAAATAGTTTATAAATAGATAATAATGATATATTAATCGGTTATTAATACTTAATAAACTACCAAAACCATTAAAACGATGATTTCCAACTGGCTTTAAATTCGTTTTAATTAATATTAGGATTAAATATTGGATTACAAAATTTTGATAGCCGTAATTACTCCTTTCAGTGATACTAACGATTTATACTTAAAAATGATTGTATCAATCGCTCTTGTCGATTACTCATCTCACTTATTGATTAAGATCTCGTTGTATAGTTCACATATTTTATAATTAAACAATTTAAATATAACTAAAACGACCTTTAATCGTTTATATTATTAAATTCGAATACAGTTCACAGTGTTGCAATAACAAACACAGCCGACAGTCATAAAGAAACCATCGAGGTCTAAAAATAATCATGACCAACTTTTTACCAATTTAACCGTGTGAAATTGTATCTTGTTTGCCCTCTGCTAATTATACAATTTGATAACACTTAAAATTACGTAAAACATATTATGATAAAAGTTAGACATTACTAAAAAAAACCTCAAACATTTTCAACAATTTAAAAAAACTGTGTCTAAATTACGATTTTTTAATCCGTTCGAAAGAAATAATCATTACGCATTCTCCTCTCTTATTTACTTATCCCCCGAATTAAAATTTATTCTTAACTCGCGTTCTCAATCATTCGTCTCTTGTTATTTTTTCATCGCTAACGCCGGCTTCTTTATTTAATTTCGTGTAATCGTCTCTTTTTCATTTTTTCTTTTTTCTTTACAAATAATTATTGAGCTGTAGTAGAAATATTTCTAAAAGCTATAGAAAATTTTAAAAAATCAATACGCGTTTATCGGATATTGAAATACGGAAAAGAAAAAGTCCTAGCCGTTCCTTATTTCACGTAGATACTAGTAACGTAAACTCGCACGGAAAGTTATTGGTTTTTCTGAAATAACGTTCGCGTGAATTATTATTTCTAATAGTCACGAATTATGTTTAAACAATGAGGCAGCTGTATAGATAAATACGCAATAATTTACGCCACATTTCGAACGAATGTTCACGAGCTCAAATAATCGTTAAAATTCGTTTTAACTCTTCCGGACGAATAAATTCGTATTTTCATCCGCGTTGACCGTAAAAACAACAATATAACACAAGATCACGATTACACGATTTCAGCTAAATACAGTGTATTCGACTGTATATACACTTTTTGTACGCACATTCACAGCAATATAATAAATTGATTTACGGAAGTTTTCAGGAAGATATATAACGTTCCGGTATGATATATACGGCCTTGTTATCGACCTCTCTAGTTAAAAAGAATTGTTACAAGTTAAAAAACATAATATTACCCATAAAGTGTCGATTTAAATAAACGAGCGATCGCATGGATTATTATTATCATTATTATTATTACGTGCTATCGCCTTAACCTTGCCATTGAGATTTTGCCATTATTATTATTACGAGGTTCCATTCAATATAAAACTTCGAATTTTCTCATTTGTATACTATTATCGCTTATTATGAGGAAGGTAATCCATTTATCCATATAATTACGAAATAATATAAATATACTTATTTTTCCACTCGATATTTATTTGTTCATCTCGTTTTCATTTACTGAAATCTATCGAGTTTCGGTCTCGTTTTTCATTCGCAGTTATATTCCTCCAAATATTTATACTTTTCCCCTTCACCTATCACTAGATATCATTTACAATATAACTTTCCATAGACACGTACAATCCTATTTCCCTATTAAAATTCTTCGCTCAAATTTTATTTCTCTACGTTTAGTCGTATTAATTTTTTTTTTTACTATTTTCATTTTATTATTAGTGATATCATTAATTACTGCGCAACATAAAGTAAATCGCCAATAAGAAAAACGATGTACATTTTATAGCGAATAATACGATAAAAATAAGTTATTTTTTAGTATTTAACGTAAAATTAAATAACTCGCATCTACTTAAACACGCTTTAATTTCGTATAAAATTCGTTATTTTTAAAACCACGAACTTTTAACTCGTCCTTTTAATATCACTATAACATAAAAAAACCTTCACTTCACTGATTAATAGTTAAGTGAAAAAATGATTTCACTTGTTCAACTAAATATTTTTTAAGCTATACGTTTTTAATTAAAACAAACAATTTTAAATAATTTAAATACAATTCGTGTTATAAACATCGGTGCAATAATTAATTCTTAATTATAATTTTAAACAATTTTAAATGCGTTTCCAATCAATATAATTTAAATAAATTTAAATAATTACTTATATGATGTACTCGCTATAAACGTATATTATTAATTCTGACAAATATATAAGAAAAATAATTAAATATTGTAATAAATCGATACTTTAAAGTAAACGAACAATTAAGAATATTTCCAAACAAAATCAATACAATACTGTAATTATCTCATAATTTAATTATTAACATTATTAGTTAATTTATACATAGAAAAAAGTTATGAATGACAATCAGAAACACTCTTATTTCTTTATTTTAATAACAAGTTTTTGAATATAAAAATTTGTATTTCAAAACTTATAAAACTATATAAATATATATAATTTTATATAGCCTATATATAACTGTTATTCGACATAATAGTTAATGTTTTTTTTTTTTTTTTTAAATAAATTAAAACTTTATTTAATCTTTCTTTCGTAAAGTCACATAAGATCTATTTTGAAATTGTTGTAGTAATTAAAAATAAGATAAATTTTTTGTTTGTATGGTAGACCTTCAATGAGAAAATATTAATTATATTATAACTGGTTTTCAGATTTTCAACTAATTTATCAATGTCAGTAATTAATTCATTTTTTCCCAAACCAATACGCTTTAGAAAACTCTCGAATTTATTCATAGATAATAAAGGACACAATAAAAATAATGGTAAAAATTGTGTGCGTTCTCTAAAATAAATAGATAATGTCATAATAGAATCATATGATAACAAATCATGGGACAAATTAACAAAATACATAAAATAACGTTTATTTCAAGTATTTAACGATGCTTTAAAATTTAAGGAACATTTTTTACGGATATCAGCAATACACCCACTGTCCAGAAAGCTTGAGAGCAGTACTTTAGACAATGGGTAATTTAAGGAACATTACCGTCAAATACCAATTTCGTTTAAAATGTTTGTTAGTTTCTGTTATCCTGAAATCTGATGTTTAAATAAGCGGGCGAAACATATTAAATAAGTTCATATCAATGGTTGAACCATAAATAACTTGACACGATTTAAAATTTTAAATATAACCTCATTTATACAATGTAACAAGAAACCATTCGTATCTATTGTCCCTATTGATACAACATTCAAAGTAATTTCACGCGATTAGTCATAGATAATCATATCACCGAATTGTTAATTTATATTAATATTGGACCGAGACGAACAATTTACTGTGGCATGTTCATTTACGTCTTCTATGGTCTATTCAAATTTGCCGTTGCTATTACGTTTGTGTAAAAAGTTTCTTATTTACTTTTTTTTGGAGTCATAGTCATTAACTCCAGATAATTATCCAATATTCGCGAAAATTATGTTTCGAGATTTTTGTTACAATTAAAATACTATGAAAACAATTAAATACGCACAAATTGAATACAAAACGTCAAAAAATTGATTAATCTTCTTTCGTCGTTCTACATTTTACTGTATGTCAACTCACGGACAACGAATAATAATAATTCATTTAAATATGTGTCTATCTAATATTTTCTTTCGTACAATGTACTCACAGATTTATTCTTACTGAGCGTCTATTGAAAGTCAAATTTGATAAATATAATATATTTTTGACAATAATTGTCTATAAATAAAAATAATTAATACAATATTACGATTACTGTGTTCTTAATTGTTTTTTTTATTATATAATATTATAAACCAATAAAATATGATTCAAATTTGAATACCTTTTTTTTAATATTTTGTTATTGCAAAAATTTCATTGTTACGAAAATTAATTGAATAAATTATATTTTCCGGGAACATATATGAAGAAAGCCAATACAGATATATGACCCTGTAATATCAATTTCTCGACCAATACGACATAATATAACAAAAAAAATTGAATTCCTTAATATTCGCAATTTGCAAATTAGCCGATTTACGAATAGTTATTGGCTATTTCTAAATACAACTAGGTAATAAAAATACAATACGTTATATTTAAAACAAATTCGTAATAATATGTAACGCCATTACAGCATTGTCCGATACGGTACACTATGCTATGAAAGGGAAAAAAAAGAGAATGGGACAAAATTTCTCCTTAATTTTCACTCTAAAAATTATCTTATAAGCTTTTACCATTAAATGGTTTTTGGTTTTTTAGATATATAGACAAGAACGTACATACTGTGTAATATCGATAAACAGGAAACTACGTTAAAACGCTATTAAATAATTTGTACTTTATTTTACTTGCCAGAGTAACTACAACCTCAAGCTTTTAAAACATACACAGTATAAAACTGTATAAACCTAATTTGTATATCAATTCATTTACCAATAGTTAGTAAAATATCAAATCATTCTAATACCGATTAAAAAAAAATAATTTTAAAACAGCGATATGTATGCTTGTTTTTTTCTTGTATACCATATGTATCAGTTTTCGATTCAAATTATTAAAAATACTGTATTGAACGCAACTTAAATACATTAATGAAGGATATGATATACGAAATACGAATACCTAAAATGCTAAACGGTCGTATCGTTGTCTGTGGACGAATACGCTCGTCAAGACTGTAAGAATATGAATACATACAACTTCGTATTTTATTATGGCTATCGGATTTATTATAAAATGCGTATCATAACTTAAATTTTACTTGTTGATTTAAAAAAATTTAAACACCTCACAAGTGAGCACGGTAAAAAAATTATATATACTATTCATGCTTTATCAAAAAATAAATTTTCGAATCAGTAGTTATTAATAATAAACCAAAAATCGAAACATGAATATATATTATTTAAATTTATGTTTTGGATGATAAATTTGTTTCTTGAAAATATAAATTTCATTCTATTGTATATATATATATATATATATATATATATATATATATATATATATATATGCGTGTGTGTTACGTCATAAGTTATTACTTATTGCATAATAATTAATATTATAAACTATATTCCATAATATTGATTTATTTTTATACAACTATTTGAATTCAATACTGAAGTCATATCATTAAAAGTGTACAACGTTTCTTCGGGTAACG
This sequence comes from Geopemphigus sp. TES_GeoC_2020, assembly GCA_025469175.1. NCBI lineage: Eukaryota > Metazoa > Arthropoda > Insecta > Hemiptera > Aphididae > Geopemphigus > Geopemphigus sp. TES_GeoC_2020. Next base: position 61,592 of record JAIPRN010000537.1, on the reverse strand, counting down.
GACATTTGAAATGGTCTTATAAAATTATTTCCATGACCAGTTTTTATAATTCACAGTATAAACATTTTTAACATTCTAAAAAATATATTTCGAAAATTAAAAAATTCCGTTATAAATTTTAAATATTTATTAATCTTAAAAGATTTTATTGTTATTAAGAGGATTAGTTTAAAATAACTAAAATGTACGAATAATTTTGTTTAAAAATCTAAATTTACATGGAACAAAATCAACATGCCTTAATTGCATACACTTTAATGTTAAAAAAATTTGTATTTCACTATATTATTTTACTATAAAATTCAATTTTAAATGTATCATAATAACATAAAATCACACCACAAAATACATTGATATTCTACTATGTTTAAAATACAGTTATATGTTTAAATTACGATCTATTAAATTAATTTACTAAAAAATCGAAATAAATAAAATCGAAACTTAATTTATTATTTTTATTGGACCTTGTCATATTTCTCAATTTTGGGAATAAATTACTTAGTGAATAGGTCATGGTAAATTAGAGAAATTAAATCAATACAGTAATAATCGTTACTCTTAAAAGTAAATATTTTCATAATATTTCGTTTTATTTTTTAATTACATTAATCGAACGACGAATACTATTCGATTTTAATTTTAATACGACAAATAATTAAAACGCGTTTAAAAAGCTAGTTTACCAAAGAATACAATTATAGAAACAGATATTATTAATACCTAGGTGTTCGTTACCAATAGCATACGTAAAATACGCTTGAGGAACCCAATTGTTTATTTGTAAACCATCTATGAAGGTCATTTGACAGTCTGCTATTGGCTAATTAAATTATTATTATTATTATTATTATTATTATTATTATTATTATCATCATTATTATTATTATTATTATTATTTTATTATTATTTTATTATTATTATTATTATTATTATTATTATTATTATTACATTTTATAATTATTATACATATTTTCCCATCATCAATTAAATTGTATAATAATAAATACAATAAATGACCCCATGGCCAAATATTTTCGTTTGAATTTTATCCATTTTTATAGATTTTAAGTTTGACATAACCAAATACTACATTTTGATATTATTTTAAATTAAATTTTAATTAGTGGTTGTATTTCACACAGTGTTTATGTTTGATGGACTTGGGAGCAGCTATATCAGTGCCAACTGGTAAAACGACGCCCATTGAGCCAGCTGTAGTCGAACCAAAAGTGATTCCTGTGCCTGGTTCCCATCTTACACCACCTGCTCCAGTACATGAGTACTCGGAAGAAAGACCGGAACCACCTCCTTTAGATCCATCATATATACCAATTCCATATAATTTCATCGAGTACTTAGCGCCCCAGAGTATTCTACTGGTAAAAAAACCACTATTTTATTTATTTTTCCGCTTAATATTATATTAATGCGTAATAGTAATAAAAATAAACAAAAATGTTCGTTAATGTTCAGATAAATCACAAATAATTTAATCGTCGTTATTCGTTTCACGTATGAAGCGAAATATTAGGCGTACAAATAGAAAACCGTCGTTTTCTCATAGGTGGTGCCAGCATTGCAAATCAGTCGATAAGTGCGATCAGAATCGATACATAGCCAGCTGAGGCATCTGTCAACAACTCCACAAAATCTCGCTTGTCTATTTTTACTGTGCTTCGTTTTGTCCGTGCGCGAAAA
>JAIPRN010000537.1:0-59791 GCA_025469175.1 Geopemphigus sp. TES_GeoC_2020 | reverse complement strand
GTCGAGCGTTGAAAGAAAAACGGCCGCAATTCTCGGAAAGGCACGACAAGGTGATACTTCTGCATGACAACGCTCGGCCACATGTTTCCAAGGTAGTGAAAACATACCTGGAAACTTTGAAATGAGACATCTTACCCCACCCGCCATACTCTCCTGACATCGCCCCTTCTGATTTCTACTTATTCCGATCGATGACGCATGATCTGGCCGGACACCGCTTTCGTTCTTTCGAAGAAGCCAAAAGTTGGATCGATTCGTGGATCGCGTCAAAAGACGAACAATTTTTCCGACGAGGAATTCAGAAGCTGCCAGAAAGATGGGCAAAAGTTGTGGCTAGCGATGGAAATTATTTTGAACAATGAGTATTTAACAATTTGTTTACAATAAAGTCTCAAATCATCAGAAAAAACGGCGATTTTCTATTTGTACGCCTGATACATGCAATTTAAAAATTACAATTATTAACTATAATTGATTAATAATGATATTTAATAAACATATAGTTAGTAAAAATTTGAGTTTAAAAGAAAGTAGTCAATTTTTTTGTGGCCTTGTTAGTTTCAAAGAACTATCTGAAAACAATTATTTTTATAACGTAAAATCTAATATTTTTACACGCTTTTAGGTACCAATGAAGATTAAATTCCAAAAACCATATTCAAAATATGAAAAATACCCGCTTACAGTGCCTAAATATCAGAAGCTTATTAAAAATGAAAATATACGACGGAAATACTATTCAAATTTCCCACAACAAAATACCGTTCAGACAAATTGATGAATTTTCATTCTCTCATCCTCAAAATATTTGCCATGTCATACGTTATTGTAATAAAATGTTATACATCTTTACCTCTTTAAAATAATAATTGTTTTTATCTCTACTGTACACTATTGTTTTGTAATATAATTTATATGTGTAATAAATACCATATTTGTATTATTACTGTTATTTTTTTATAACGCATAAATGTATTATTCAAATCGAATTGCTTTTTTTAAATATACGTTCTTTTTTGTACACATCTATTTACCACGCAAATTATAAACAGGTTTATCAATACTACACGACAAACAGATTATTATTTTCATATACCTAAAATTAAAAGGAAAGCTATAACTTTCCGTAAATATATCATATACACAACGAACTATGTAATTACAATTTGAAACTTTCAACGATAATGCACAAAACATTATTTACGTTACTTATTATTAAATAAACTGATTTAATACTTAGAAAAATAATTCTTATATTTACAAATACTTGTAATTATTCGTATAAAGTTTCAAAGAAAATAATGTAGTCCCACATAACTTATCGTTATGATATATCGTAATATTAATCAAATTATAACGTTCGTATGAAAAACAGGTAGCTAGCCGTGAATAGTTTAAATATCGGTTCCAGTGAGTTACTTAGACAAAGATTTTATTTTTGTTATTTTGATTTTAAAAAAAATGATATTGATATTACCGTATTGGAAAAATGATTTCGAGCGACGCTAGTAAATTATTATAATTAATAAATATGATGAGTATTATATATATATATAAGTTTTTATTTGATTTTTAGTGCTTCAAAATAATACAGTAATTGGCATTGCTTTTAACGAATACGTTTACAGATTTACAGGGACTCTTTTTGCAATTTTCTAATAATATTTTAGTTACGTTTAAGGTAACTAACAGAAAAATCTAAAAACGTATTAAATAATGTACCAATTAAATACAATATATTTTCGGAATGTAACGCACGTCGTAATCATCCAAACATTCCTTCTATGCGGTAAAATATAATAAAAATAAAACGTCATTGTAAAATCAATTCATTCTTCGCTTTACTCAAAGTCTACAAATAATATTTTACCAACGTTTCCTCGTCATTTCGTTTAAAACTAAAGTCGACTTAATAGTATCAAACTGTATAAAACCTAAAAGTTATTTGGATATTATAAATATTTTAATATTTAGTAATAAGTATCCAACGAAAACGTAAAAACTAATAATCTTTATTTTGAATTTTTGTTTTTAAATACTTATATATATATATATATGTGTGTGTGTGTGTGTGTGTGTGTGCGTGTGCAATTTCTATTTTTTAACAATGTATTCGAACAATTCAGTATAAATTTACCACATTGAATCAATTTCATTATAGTACAGATGTAACTATCCAACGAGTACGCGTGTATAAGAGACATATGTATTATTTAACAAAATTTGAATCCTATTCATTATAAAATATGAAGGATTTAAATCAAAACGGCATTAATTGAAAAATATTGTAAATATAATGAACGAGTTTTATTGCAGTACATATAAATAGACAAATCAACGTGTAAATTAATATTTTAACGTGTGTAATTGCTATTTGAAATTACTGGAATTCAAAACTATTATCAAATAATAGTGTGGACATTAAACAAATAATTAAAACTCGAAGAAGAAATTTTAATTATTCGCGATTACTAAAATATTGCGTTTTTCTTCATTTTCTAACTATTTAATAATTCCTATACCTCTTATAATTCTTGATTTTTGTGTTTTATTTATTATAACACCATGACCAATTTTACCAGCCCTGTGACAATTTTTTTAAATATTCCGTTATAGTATAAAGTATTGATTATTCGAAAATTATAATACGAGCCAATAAATCCCATTTAACCAAAGAAGAACTGAATAAGTATTAATACACTAAATATCACGCGATATATCTCATTTAATTAAGAAAGACAAAATGTAATCTATGTAATTTGTACACTCCGTGCATAAGTAAACAATAATCACGCAATACATCTTTGTCTGTACAAACACGTATTACACGAAAAATGTCAAAATAACACGAAGCCAATAAATACAAACTCGAAAACCTTTCATATTTTTATAACGTATGTAAGATATAAAAACGAATGTATTTACCTTTACAAACTTAAGTGAAAACTCAAATTACAAACGAACGATAAATTATTTACTACGAATGAAATACGTTAGTTAAAATAAATGAATAACTGTCAGATAATTTTGAATGTGTTTGGTACCCATAGTGATATTTGTTTTGCATCGTAGTTCCAAAATTATAACACGAAAACACTGAGTTATGAGAAGAAGTATAAAATATGATCAATAATAAATTGCGTTATGTGTTATGAACAAGTCGACGTCCTCCAAAATTTATGAATTTCTTTTTGCCGCTCAATTAAATGTTTAATTAAACCTGTACACAAAATTATGTGACTACGCAAATATCATCTTGTTAGATAATGTTATCGCTTACAGTTCACGCGCGATTAAATATAAAAACAAACTGATAAAAAATGAACGCCAAAAAAATATAATTTAAGTATCGTCTGAAGTATGTCATATCGTAAAATAAGAAAATTAATTGTTTTCGTAAAAAATCGTTTTTAAACGCGTTCACACACTTTACGTATGTTGCCATAAACCCTAAAGTAATTTATCGTAGTGAAAAACATTAACTCTCGTTTTTTCAATAACGATATCGCGAAACGGTTAAATAAACGTTAAATAAAAACACCTGACAAAACTATTATTATTATTATTATTATTATTATTATTATTATTATTATTATTATTGTATTTAATCGTTGGAACTGGCGCACAATCCGTAAGTATATCGAATGTAATTGTTTGGTAACAATGAGCTGAACATCGGGAAGGTGTGTTACATATTCGGACGCCATCTTTGGAATCTGTCCAGTCATTTATATGTTATACAACATGGGTACCGAAAAGAAATATTTGATTTTGAAATTGTATACCTATGACCTATCTGGCTCTGTCCGTGTAAAATAAACATGTAGGCGCGTATTATCTTTGTTACGATAATATTGAAATTAAGAACTTTGGTAAATCATTTTGTATCAAAAACATCATTCGTACGTGAAATATTTACGCGTATTTTATTATAAAATGTAGGTTACGTTAACGTTCTTTCAGACTAGCCATACTCAATCCGCAGCCCTTCAAACGTTTACATATAAGCGACAAATCAATCGAATCAGTACGAAAAGATGGAAAATGCGAACAAATAAAATCATATTTACGTGCACCGAGTTGAAAAATTTGGAAGTTATTGTTTTTTTTTTAACGAACTAAAGTGAAATTAGTATTTGAAAATTACAAAACAACGAGATAATGTGCCGCATGCTGTTCGCCTCATTTGGGTCAACGTATCTTTGTGGATCATTCTATTCCAAAATAAAATACGAAAATAAATCGACTTACTAATATTCAACATTATGACTTATTAACGTATAGTATGTAGCAATTATAAACCTGATTTGTCAAAAACAATAAAAACAATTATATCATCAACAAAAATCGTATTCATTTAAAACATTTATATAATTTAAAAAAAAAACGATACAATTTATCGAATAAATAAATAAATTATCAAACATAAAACATTAGCGATTTCATAAATGAACACTATAATAAAAATTATATATAACTAGTTTACAAACTAAAAACGTTTGTATTTCAACTATTATTATAATAATACGCTCCTATATAATAATCCACCTCCCGAAACCATTTTACGTCAGCTTCCTGGACATCCCCGTCATTTGCAAATCGTTGGCCACCCAAAAAACTCCTTCAATTTATTGAAAGCGTGGTAACCCGATAGTACCAGATTCGAAGAGTAGGATGAATAAGGACAATATACCAATCAAATGAAACAAACAGGTCAGGAATGAGCCAAGCGGTATGGGGTCTAGCATTGTTACGAAACAGTGACACCACGAATCGGCATTCACTTCCGTTTGTCTACGATTTTCTTTTTCAACTTCTTCAATGTCTCACAATATACTGTAACATTGATGGTAATCCCTTGGGACCAACATAATCCCTTTCCAGTCCTAAAGACAGATGCCATGCCCTTCTTCTCTGAAAACTGGACTTTGAATTATTTGATTGATGGTAAATGGATATGATGCCACTGTAGAGACTGCCTTTTTGACTCGGGAGTATAAATAATACACGCGCCCTACTCTCCGCCCTGACACCATCTGATTACAATATTTTCGACAAATCGAAGAAGTTTTTGAGTGGATAATAGTTTATAATAATTTGCAAATGATGAAGAGGTCCAGAAAGTTAACGAACAATGGTTCCGAAAGGTGGAACGAATGGAATACGACGAGATATACATAAGTTAGTCCCAAGGCTTCAAAAATGTATTGATCTCAACGACAATTATGTAGAAATATAATGACACATTCTGACACATATCTTGTAAATTTCATTAAAGTATATGCATTTTTCTATTTATAAAACGTATTGTTTCTGGACGTCCTTCAATATAACTTATAATAACGTAAGACAAAATATACTTATTTTCGATCCATTCAGGATCTAATGGTTTTTGAAAACTGTATATTATTGTATCAATCCCAAAACATTTTAATACTTTCTCATTAAAAAACCTAAAAATGTAAGCCATCATTTTAGTTTCGATATTTCATTTTATATGGTATCAAAATAAAATAATCGTACCTACTATTTGGCCATTTATGATGTTATCAAAATTAGAACAAAAAAAATAAGCTATACAAATATAATAATAATAATAATAGAAATAGATTATTATTTGATTAGTAATCAATTTCATTGAAAAAACGTTTTTAATAATTAAAATTATACTTAATTATCAATAAAAATACGAGTTCGACGAACTACGTTTTATATTTTTATACCGGTGACTATCTATACTATGTTCGTATAATAAACAATCAAGATTTAAACACATACCTACATAATATTATGTGGCACAAAACTTTCTCTTTCGACTTACAAAAGGAATACTATATTTATATATATATATATTTATTTATTTATTGAAATAATCATAAACGATATATATTCAGTATTGTTCAAACTCATTACATTACTATAATGATGTACGTGTTTAATTAGCCTTAACACAATATTTCTTACCATATGATATCAATATAAATGTGAACACGTAGGTTTAAAAATATTGCTTGTACTCGATTATGCATATTGTATGTAACATGTGAGTACATATATTTTATTCACTATAATTGTATGTGTTTGTATCAATGGTTTCCCGCATACTAGATATATCGAATTAAATATCTATGTAACTTATGTTTTATGTTATTCTTTTTAAATTTAATAAACTATATCATTCGACACTTGTACAATTAAATACATTTATAGCAAATGATTGCATAAAAAACAAAACAAAATACAAATTTATTTATTTTGGGTTTTTTCTTCAATAATATTTACAATATTAAATTATATATATATATAATGAAATATAAACCAATAGAAACAATAAATAAATATTTTATGTATCATATCATTATGGTTAATACATTTTAATGCGTAAAACTTATTGCAATTGACATTAAACTTTGAAAATTATTTATTAAGTATAAAATATTACCAACTTGTTGCGTCGAAAACGGATTTTTTTTTTAGTATAGCTAGCCGCTGTTACTATCAATTTTGGCTTAAATAAATTACTTAAACATATATTATAAATTCTATTATTTACAACTCGAAGCAATAATGAATAAATTATATTTGATAAACAGTTCAGAACAACCTAAATAGTTAATTACATTCAATGAATACAATAAGAATAACCGATGCGTTCCTGCGTCGTTCAACCGATTTCTATGAAATTTGGTATATAGAGGTTTTTGGGTACAACGATTATTTTGACGGCATTTATTTTCTCCTTATCTGAAAGGAAACCTGAACAAAAACGGAAATCTGTACTTCAAAAATACATGTTTCTTCGTTTATCCCGTATGCGTTACTGCAACAACAGGTGGTGTTGATCCGGTTGCCGGTTGCGTCACAAAACATTAATTTCGTTGTCAAATCAATTAGGCCACTCAAACGGCAAGCGATTGGTCAAGTTACGTCTAGACATCACGAACTTCAGAAACAGACGAACAACGGGAAACGTGACTGGAAACCGTTCGAGTACGCATTACGCGATCCAGACGAACACCGATTTAAATCTCGATGTGTTTCATTACGATGGTAATTATGATTATTCTTCATTCTAGTCTTCATTAAAATGTGATCATTGGATGAATTGATAAATTACGCGTGTATCGCAGTGCCTTGAAATTTAAGAATGTACCTGAAAACCCAGTAATGTGCTGCGCGGGTGCGAAAGTGAAATTGCCAAAATTATATTCACCGCCCGAACCATTACCAATCGTAGTAATTAAGTGACGCAAGCCAATCGAAACGTTTCTTGGCAAACATACGCGAGCGCAATTCATGTTTCTAAATGATACCGTTCGGTGCGGCAAATATTATGCGCGAGAATTACTTGCCAACGTTCAAAGTGCAAAGGCAATCAAATGTATCAACTTCTCACGTGGACAGCTGCATGTGGTCTGCTCACGCGACGGAAAACTCCGTTATATATTCGTATACGCGCCAAACGGAAAAATAAAATATTATGTAGCCAAAAATACTTTAACAAACAAAATAAAAACACTTTCTTTCTTTGAGTAGCATTGCAACGCATACCGAGTGCAGCTAGTTTATATATACTCGTACATATGTATCTATATTAACCGAACTAATTATACACTTTTTTACATTATTCTACATTATGATATGGTAATATCAATCTTGTATACAATTTTCAAGTATAAATAACGTAAAGAAATTGATAATCGTGATACAATATCGATGTAATTTAAAATACGCGCAATTCTCGAGTTTCGCCGTACGTTAAATTTGAAGGCCTAAAAAATATTCGCTATTATTAAATATTTTTTTAATTTTTTAAATATATACAGAAAAATATATTTATAATCGTGTGTTTAATGTTTTACTCTTATATATCAAAATTGTTCATGGTACGAATTTTAGTAGAACATAATTATACGTAACAATCTTCCATTTCACTTAAAGCTTAAACTTTAAACACTATTAAAAAACTGTAACTAACGATTATTGTTTAAATATTGTTAGGATATCATACCATAGACCGTTTATTAAATTTCCAATTTTCCGGTCTTAAAACTTACATTCTTATTAAATTATAACGTAAAAACTCGGAAAATCATTTTTAAAAATGTAAATGATCGAAATGAATTCGAATTACTTTTAAACTAATTTGTGTGTATAATATTAATGTAAATTATCGATAAGATTTCAAATATTTTTCTTTTTTTAATTTTAACATAGAAACGAAAATAAATTGTATAAAAATCAGAAATGTCGAATTTGTCACCCGTTTACAGCTTTTTTCAATAAATTTCTCTAACACAAGAAAACTAATGAAAAATCAAAAACGGTTCAAATTAAATATCAACTAAATTTAACTTTCTACTGAAAACTAATACTATATACAAAAATAAAACCACTTGAGCTGAACGAAAGTGTTCACATACAAAAAGCCACATTATTATAAAACTAATACATTTTTCATTTCACTCGGAATCTCAGTACGTAAAATATTTAAATTAAATAAAAACGAAAGATGTTTGATTGAATTCTATGTAGTTAAATGTATTACATATATATAACGTAGATAAAAATTACCTACATATTGATGAACGAATTTTGTTAATATATAATATGTAAATTAATTTGATTTTAAAATATTTTGAACATACGATCCTTATTCGTTAATAAATATAATAATGGTTTAATATTACGCGATAAAATATATTGATTAAATATTACTAAATGAAATATGAATTTTTTTATAGTGAACTTTCTTTGAGAAAAACCATTTTTTTTTATATACATTTAAGTTTCTGATTAAACGTAGTATAACGAGTATGTCGTAAATCATTTGACGTACGCTGTCACAAAAATGATCGAATTTTCGTTACGTCGATTTCGTATTTTATAACGATTTTAAGTTTAAATTTAATCATAACGTAAAAGTATAATATTCTATGACAGTATTTCGTTATCGATTCAGACGAATATTTATAATTTTGGTAAAAGATTTATAACCGACATGCAACTCCAAATGGATTATTATGCAGTTTATTTCACATGACAATGTCTTCAATGTCTAATATTGAGGGACATATATTTGAAAAATACGAATCTCGCTACTTAATCTAGGTTAGGTTAGGTCTCTTATTTACTTCATCGTCAAGTAAACTTCTGTACACGCCAATTCTAAATGCTTTGCCCGACATAACGTTTAAATAATGCACAATTATATTGATTTCAAACATCTTCAATCACCAATTAAAATAATAATAATAGTTGACATTTAAGTTTCGTGGAAACTTTTTCATATTGGTATATATTTTCTTTCGAAACATTTCTATTATTTTAATTATCTCGATAAGTATAATTACTATTTTACGCGTTTTATAGATTTTTAAAAATATAATTTTTTTTATCGATTTTATTGATTAAAATAATAATATTACATGCTGTCGTTACTGTAGTTATTGCTGACCGGTTGACCTACAGCGCATGGCCGTACCAAAATGGAGCATGAAGCGCCGTATATATGTGGATTGAGCCGCTACATGCTAATAACTTTTTCGATTTTACGTTATATACGTAATATATTATCACGATAATATATTGGTCTTGAGAAAAATTAGCTCTTTTATTATCTACCGCTCTTAGGGAATTAAAAAATGGAACATTTCCCATTGTTCATTTCCCAGGACGAAAAACGTATTATTCAATTCACACCCAAATTTATATACAAAATAACGTGTTGTAAAATTGATAATTTATTGGTATGAGTATCCGAGTAATTATTAAATCGATATTAAAAAAAATAAAGTACATTTAATTGTTTTTAAAACTAATTGAATTTCGAATGGTTTTTTTTAGAATATTAAAAGAGTACTATAGTATACCTCAGTTTTTTAATAAGCGATGGAAAATGTATAATTGAGTTTTTAATCCCATATATATATATATATATATTAAGTATACTACTTATACCAATATTTAATCATTCGGGTTAACCATTTTTATTTGAACTTAAGCTTCAACAATAATAATTACTAGCTATTACATAAATATATATATATATATATATATGTGTATATATGTATGTATGTATGATTTTTACATCTACTATTAATCGCTATATTACGTATATCTTATGTTCTAAATTAATTTAGTTACGTAAAATATAATTTTGCAATTCGTTTATTGTTTCTTGAAGAAAATTTATAATTTTGTTTATCAACTCATCTGTAATGCCAGGTTTCGTATAGACCAGTTTTTCCCAGCCTTTTTGATCTCACTGCACATTAATCCCAACCTATATTTAGCTGTAGCACACTTTTTTTTACGGTATCGGCAATACCCTCACTGGCCCGGAATGCCTGAGGGCAGTACTTCGGACGTTGCCATCATTTATTGATAAAAATTACAAAAAGTTTTACAATTACGAACATCCTTAATGGGAAGGCGAGCAACGCGAGTTATCCCCACGTTGTTTTACCTCGCGCCCCGTACATCGAAATAATTCACAATAATTCTTAAGAACTAACACTTCTTAAAAACTATCACGTGAATGGTGCGTGGTGACAGGACAATCCCCTGCCACGAGGCAGCCATTTACATCTTCCGTTACGAAAAATAAAAAGAATATAAAATAATCTTTTCGTCCCCGATTTAGCTGCCTAGCCACTACCTCCTCCTGCGGCCACGACGGCGCGACGGAGTTGTCACACCAAGAGCCTGCCTCTGCCGTTCGACTACTTCCTTCGCCATCATTAGTTTATGATGGTTCGGCACGTCCCCACATCTGAATCCCATACGCCCAGATGGGTCTTAGTGTAGATTTGTAGATTGTAGTTTTGTTGTTTAGACAGAGATTTTATTTACTGGAGAAGGCGACGAGCGCTGTTAAATGTTTTTCTTTTCGATTTTAGGTGCGGTCCCCGGGTGAGACGTTTATCTAAGATTATGCGATAAATATTTAATTTAGGTTACAACCGGGATTGCAGTTACGCCGAAATGGAGAACAGGAACGAACTCTCTTCTTAAGGCGAATGATAGCAGAAAAACGGTATGCAAAAAAGTTTGTAAAATAATCACGAATCGAAGCGTTCCATTCACGGTACACAGATGCTTTTGAAACACATCAGCGGGCGCCGCTGCTGACGCGAATTTCGATTTTCCGTGTTATAACGTTTTCGGATCCGGTACCGTCCAGTCCCTGTAGAGCTCTAATGTTGTGCATCTATGTACGAGTGTTACCAAGGATGCGTAATTATTTGTCGTTAAAATCGTCGAATTAATATTAGCCCTTTCCATAAATTCGTACACACACGCACGCACGCACCTATCACGCGTCGAACTACTGGAACATATTATTTTCAATACACCGGACGTTTGGGCGTTTCAAAACCCGTTTTTACTATTTTTTACGGTCGTACGAAATCGACGTAGTAGTCACGGGACTATTGTTTTGTAAAGACGAAGACACGAACACGATGAATAAATCGGCCTTTGTACGTTTCGGAATTTTCGTAACGGCGTTCAGATGCCTGATGGCGTTCATCGCGATCGTCAAGATAGTTTTGGCGATGCCCGTGAAGAATCGATCGATCAGTCCTATTCGTGAATGGTTGTCGGACATAATATTTTACTCTCTTTCCACGCCGATTTTGGTGCTCACAGTTTCCGTTGTCGACTTGATGGACTACACAAAGAAAAACGTACGGGCGTTCAAGTAAGCAACCGTTAACGTCACCCGTACAATATGACGGCGCACACATATTCTCGACACGCTAAACAACAGTACGCGATTATTATTTCCGCGCGACCCGGATTTACGACGTAAATACGTATTTAAATTTAAGCGGATTAAAAACGTCACCCTTACACACTCGTGCGTGTATACATATATTTTGTATATTCCGTTTCGAATATTTAAATATACACATTTTGGGGCTTATTCTGACAATTTTTCACTCCCGTTCGCCATTTAAAATCAATTTTCCATTTAACGAAAAAAAAAATAGATATATATCGATCAAAAAATGCATCTAGGTATAGGCATGACTTTTAACACTCGAGTAAGGTGTGCGCGATTATACCCCCACCCCTTCCACAAGTATAAACTATAAATAACCTATTCGATTACAGCCGCAGCTTCTCCGTGATCCACAAATCTAATAATAGACTTACGAATTTTGTAATTTATTATTCGTGTAACTACGTGGGTAATTACCGATACAACTAATGTTCTGTACTCTGTGATACTATGACGATTTATTTTCAAAAAAAAATACTCGGTTTTTAAATTTCGTGGAAATGTTAATTTTTACTTTTTCGTTTATTTTACTTGAATACCTCCAGAACCGCATAAATACATTATAAAATTAATTACGAGTTGACATCCTACAATGTTCATCAATAAAATAATTTCAATAACACGAAAACCGTTTTCAAATACTTACGCAAATAGCTACGAAATCTACAAATTACGTTCGACCGCACTTTGAAATAAATTAATTTTTCGTCAAACAATAGTTTAGTAAATACGTTTATATCTATAATTAAAAACTGAATGCATAATATATATATATATGTTTATACATTATATTGAAAATAAAATTTAACGGACTTAGCATCATCATATTTTTATATTTATCATATTTATATACATATTCTATGTCAGTTGTTTTATTTTATTTTTGATAAAATAAAAACACGTTTATGTACGTTTCATTTTCATATTCAAAACAATTTCACCGCTTAAGTCGAAAAGATTTTTTTTCTAACTAAACACAGTTTAAGTAAACGTGTAAGTACAACCTCTTGTTACAAAGGTGGCGTGTATTTACCTAAACCATACACACAGAGAAATAATATCTAATGCTCGAAAAACAAAACAAAGTTAACACACGCTGATTATTCAATTATAATAGAAAAAACTTTATTCCAAAGACAAAACATTTACTGTATTTTACTACTAGTATAAAAACAATATAACAGTACCGTGGTCTAACGATAACCCAAAACCGTCATTGCCATGCACGTTACTATTATATTTAGAAAATGTGGACACCAAAAACCACCAAAGGTTCTTGATTCAGTATATTTTCTCTATAAACAAATACATATATATATATACACACACACACACACATAAACATATATAGAAATTTAAAATATACATTGATGATGATTATTAAAATATAAAGAAATCAACGTATTTGCAAACTGAAAAGAAATTACGCGATATAATTATATTGATTCGGATTATCTTTGTCTCTTTCCATATAGTCTCGATCAATGAGTGACTCAATACGTTTCTTTAAATCGGCTGGCTTTGCAGGGAACTTGAGTTGATTAAACAGTTCGCTGATTAATAAATTGTGCATGAGCGATTTTCGCATTTTCATTATCCTTACTATGGCTGCATCCATTTGGTATTGTCTATCCTGGTACACTCGTTCTTCCGTTGACTTTTGCTCTTCATTGGTCTCCTTCATCTGTACTTGATTGATTTTAATCCTATAAAGTTTGTTATAGAAATCGTTGTTCACCATAAATTGATCAACATCATCAATATCTCGACCTTTCGGTACTTTCATCAACACTCTTGCTTTACCACAAGCCAATGACTGTAGTGTTCTCCTTAACTCTAAATCTTCCATATTTGTCATAGTTTTAATTTCTTTAAAATGGAGAGTTTGATATTCGTTAAACAATAACAACACCATTGCTTGGAACAAACTAACCTGTAGTTCTTTATTACCCAGCTTGAAATATGAGCGCAGCACACAATGACCTAAAGTTTGTTGCCACTGTAATTTCCTGCCATTATGTTTGGCTAAATAAAATCTATTGAAACAGTCTTGGTATTTTATGATTTCGTTAGGCATATTCACCTCCATTACAGCATAAGTTGGCCAATGCCCCATAGTCAGTATATTAACTGTCATATCAATACCAGACAGTTGAACATCTTTCACATGCGCCAAATACTGTTTGTAAGCCACATTTATGTCTTTACTAAGCTCCATATCTTTAAACATGCCTTCAAGTTTAGATGTAAACCCTCCACCACATTCTTGTTTTAATTTGGACAACATACTTTTCTCAGCATCTACACTTGCAGACTTCCCAAGCAATAACCTCTTAGCTAGATCCTTCTTGTAAAACGCTTCGAAAACATCTTTTCCATGTATGAATCGAAAAAGAACCATAATTTTATCTAAAAGTTTTTCTAATTCTTCTTCCGTTGATTCCTTATTACCAACTTTTAATTTAGAGTCGACAAATTTTGCTATAAGCTCTGCAGGCTTGTTAATTCGCTGATTAATAAAATATTCAAACGCTTCTTTTAAACTGTTACTAAATTTTTCATTACCTTGAAAACATTTTCTAACAATATTATCCATTTTGTCTTTGAAATCTAATAATTCCTGTACCATAGTTTTGTCTTTTTCTGGGTCTATAACAATTGTCCGTCCATATTTCTTGATGTATGAATTAAAATTTATACACAGCTCCGTCAATCCTTTTTTAACACGTGTCAATAAGTTATACAATAATTTCAAATCATCTAATTTATTTTCATAGAGTAAGTGATCCAAACCTTTTTGTAACATATTGCAAACATGTTCACTTATCAGCTGCTTTTCCACCGTGTGTATTAATGACCATTTTGTAGATGTATCTAAATAATAAATCAGCCGTTCATTCTCTTCATTTAGACGCTTTTCAATATGATACAAATATTCAGAGATGTCAAGCTCGAGCATTAATCGTAAACCTTCAGTAGCGTAAAGACGTTCAGTAGCTTGTAAAAACTTTCCTTCAAACGCATCTTGATAAATCTTTAAATCTGAAAGCATCCTAAGCAACGATTTAAGCAAGGTTTTATCTACCATATCACCTTGTCTTTCTTTTTCTATTAATAATAACAATCCGTCAACTGTTCGATTCTGAACATTAGTGTTTAACATAATATGATGACGAAACAAATTTAAGCCCATATCCCAAATAGAGTTAACATTAGGATTTTGAAGTACATATGTTCGATCTAGATATAGGAATATACTTCGAATCATTAACATTTGTTCACAATGTGATAACCAATGATGGTTTACTTTTTTTAAAAATATAATTTTATCGTTTGTTATTTCTGTAAAATTTAATAATAGTTTTTTAACATGTGCTTCGCTAAGCTCAATAAGATTATTATATAATGCCGCAGCTAAATTATTATTACACATATTTTCTACAGCTTGATACAGCTCTTCCATGGTATAACGAATAGCTGTGGAAGTTTGTATGGCAATAACAGCTTCCCGTAATTTTTGCCATGTTTGTTCTTGATAGTTATCGGGTAACATTGGTTTCTGTTTAAGATTTTTCACTATGAGCTTTTTGGTTGGATTAGACTTTAATGTAGCATTTAACGAAAGGCCATTTAATGCCGTTAAATTAGATCTTTTTGTATCAGCCATAATTAATTTGTACTTAATTTTGTTCTGAAAATTAATTGTACTTCATCACTCACAAAATTAACACCAATTGACACTTCTGAAATTAAAACAAAATATAGAAATTAATTTTTTTAATATAGGTATTCAAAATAAATGGTAATTAGTTCAATTTAGGTTTAAATGATAAATACTGCAATTAGATCAACTCCAAAAATCAGGTCTTATATCGTAATTTTTATTTACGCATAATTTAAAACATCTTAAAGTGAAATTTTATTTATATTTTAAAATATAAATAATTAAACAAAATTATCAATGATCCGATATGTAAACTACCAGTTCACATGATCTACAGTATTTTAACTGTTAATTTAATGTCTGTCCTTACATTTTATAGCTAATTATTAAGAACAATTCATTTAAAATATTTATTTCAAATCTACATTAAACATAGTATTTTGTTCTAGCCTTTAACTTACATACTTTAACAACATTGCAGCAGTATACTAATCATCAATATTATTGAAATTGTCACTATGTATATAACTTGATGTATATAATAGATACAAATGAGTACATTTGTATATTTTGAATTAGTTACCTAAAAAAATGCCTAATTAAATAAAATATTACAATACATACTAATTATCATAAATAATATATTATTATAATTAGAGATGAGTAAATCTGTTAAAATATTGAAATATGAAAATCAATCAGACCAACAAATGAAAAAAATTAATCAGACCAACAAATCTTTTGTTTAATTTTGAAATTAAAACTTAAAATTATTTACGAAAATAGTATTTTACTGATTAAACTTATAGTTCAGTGATTTTAAACTACATATAGATTAGTTTTTTAATTAAATTGTTCGATTATAATTATAAATATTAAAATAAAATGTTTAAGTAAAAACAGTAATGGTACTTTTCCCTTTGCAAAATGTTCAGTCACATCTTTTAAGTTGATATAGATTTGTCTAGGAGCAGCTTAGTGCTAGACCCATAAAACGTTCCTAATGTATTTAATTCCATAAATAGTTTATTCTTTTCATGATAGAGAAGGTAAGAAAAATGTACACAAAATTGTAGAAAGAACGATATAAAATGTTAAACATGTGTGATAATTTATATAGAAATTAGATAACAATAATACCCAAATAATACAAGATAATATATCTGTAAAGATCATATTACACCATATACTGCAGATTATAATAATTAATTAATAAGTTTTATTTAATTATAATAAGTATAAATTAAATAGTAAAATCTGTGGTACCTACAATTTAAAATTCAAAAATAAAATATATTTTCATAAAATAAGCAAATGTCATTTAAATATAATATTTAATGATAAAAACAATTGAATAATAATAATCGAAATATTCTATTGTTTTAATTTATTTATTATATCAATTACTACATGAAAGTAATCGAGTGATTTTTTAGATGTCTGTATCAACTGAAACAATCGAATGAAAAATTACTCAGCCAGTGATTCACTCGATCTCAGAATCAAATCTACTGAAACAATGAAATGAAAAATTACTAGTTACCTACTCGATTACTTTTTTCATACTCTTCACTCATTCACTCTAAATATTTGTAATCAAATAACGAAAAACATTTCGATATTTTAGTTTTCAGTAACTTCTTTTCATTATTCATTTTTCGAGATGCAATTTATTGGCGAATAAAACAGGACTGGCAACAATTCGCTATCAAAGATTACATGACAAATATTTAGTTGTGGTTAATTACAATTACATAAAATGACGAAATTTTTAATTATTAAGTTCGTAAATGTTGTAATATGATTACTGCTTACAAATCCGTATAATTTACTATAGTCGTTTAATATGTTACATATTACAAAAAGGGTAATTTAATATATAGACGTTATCACTAGATATATAATATATTATGTTTACGAATATTTTTAGTTTAGTTTTTACCCCGAATAATCACCCAAACAGTCATTTTAAACCAAATATTACAGGGAAATCCAAAAACAAAACCACACAAATTTCAATTTGTTTTCCATTCCATTTAAAAATAGATCGCAATTTAAAATGTATAATAAATATGTGTAAAAATAACCCCTATCAGAGATTGGAAAGTAATTTATATTTTTTCAATTCTTTTAACTGAAAAAAGAAAACATTTTAAAAACCTTTTAAGCCTTTTTAATTTAGTATGATATGATACAACTAATTTAGTATTTATTTGTATCATTAAAATTGTATATTGATAATTATAAAAATCACGACGGCTATTTCATAACAGAGTTGATTCATATAACCAATTTAAAATGTCCAAAAAAAAAATGACAATAATTTGTAATATAAATAACACGTTTGGTTTTGTTGAAAACTGAAATATGCGAATTTTCCGATTATCAAAATTACTCGACTGTTCATATCGATATTTACCATAAATCATTTTGAAGTTCAGCAGTTATTTAAGGTTTACTTCAAACGTAAACCATTGGATACACGTTTAAAATATCAATAAATAATACTTATTTTAGTTTTATTATATTGCATTATGGTTTGCTAAAAAAACGATTTGGCATCAAGGAAATTAACGTTTAAAAATAAAAACGGCCTTGAAAAATATATAAATATATATTTTGTAATCGTATAATTTTTTAAGGTGCACTCGTAAATTCAATTCCTGACATTATTATATTTGCAATTAATTTCATCAAGTTTGATTACCGAGTAAATGCCTACTATACCTACGATTAGTTTGATTAGTTCGTACTTCCACATTACCAACATTACTACCGTATAAAAAAACCTAACACAATTTTAGCATCAGCAAAAACTATTTGTCATTTCGTGTACAAAAATTATCGAAAAACTTGGTCATAACAATCAAACTACTAACAAGTTTTTAGGCGTATATTGTCACAAAAAAGATTCCGTTCAATTTAAAATGTCTTATCGTTCAACGAAAAAATGTCATTACCTTTTTGAAGAAAACGGCTACAATTCAGTTATGGTACATTTTTCGTTTTTTGAACTTCCATACAAATATATATATATATATATATATATAACGATAAACCACGCAACAACAAGTAACTAATTGCCTAATATCCAGCACAATTTATTATTATTCCACACAATTCGAATTTACTAGGATCATTAAAAAAAAAAACTTAATCACTCGACATTACAATAATACGTGATTTACTACGAAGTGTGATAACGGAAAGACAAAAATCGGTAAACAATAGCTTTACATATTTACAGTGATACCAACAATTTTAAAGACACGTGTTATGATTTAAAACAAATTAAAACTGTATTATAATCAGATAAAAGATAATATCAATATTTATTATCCACTCGCTAATCCAAAGTAATATAATTTTAAATACGTTCTACATATTATGACCCAAGTACTATTTTAAAATATATGAGCAACGGGCGTCCACTGTTTATCGATCCTAATTGCGTTCGTTTATTATATATATATATATATATATATTATTAGAACATCCAATTAATACATTATTTAATATACAAATGACCCCTACTACTGTAGAAACTTCCAAAAATGTATATTTTTAAATATAGCAAAAAAATATTTTGTCGAAATATCGGAATTATACATTTTATTTTATTTTATTTTTTGTACGTGTGAAACCTTGAAAATTTTAAAAATATCTAATCTTCCTAGCTTTACTTTCTCAACAATATGGATTCAACCATCCTAGTCCTACTTCTCCATAAACCACCACACATTCACTTACCACAGCTGTCCTCATATCAGGAAAATACCTTACAATGTCAAATATACAAAAACTTGTACCTCGAAATTGTATTTAAATTAGTAATAAAAGAAATTACGAATAAAACTAATTAACAATGTTGTTATAGGAAAATTGCACTAGTGGGACAAAATTTAAAACTAGAATCCTACATGATAATAACGGCAGTAGAAGCGTTAATTCTTATTTGTTATTGTGTTCATTTACAATATACTTTGCAAATAGTTTCTATAGAAGTGAAAAGAATTTTGCATGCTGGTCTAAATAAATATCTAACAAATACAACGTGGAGAATATTTTGGAATCAATTTCAACAATATTATCATTGTTGTGGTAGCTCCCAAAATACTGACTGGTTTCAAATAGCTTGGATATCACCAATTGTTCCATCATCTTCTCTAATAAAAAAGTAAAAATGTAATATTAAAATAAAAATATTTTATTATTAATTTATTTTACTTTTAAAATGTCAGGTACGTACAGGAAAATGGAAAATTCATTATTCCAGCTGCTCCAATAACTTGTTGCTTACCCAAAATTAATTGTCATACATTCACTGATAGTGAACAACCAGACCCAAAAATATATTATCAAAATGGTTGCTTTTCAATTATTATTAACTCAATAAATTCAATATCATCCACAAGATACTTATTCTACGCTGTAATAATTATTCAGGTAAAATAACAAATACAAGAAATTAATAAATTATGCTAATTAAATGTATATGTATAGATTATATATTTTATGATTTAATATTGCATAATCATATTTTAACATTATAACCATATAAAAAGTATCTTGTGTATAATATTAATCAAATAATGTAGAATATGTATAACTTTAATGAAAACATGTAATTTTATACTTGTATTAGTTCAACCCTTTAATGTTTTAATTTTTAAATTGTAATTTTAGATAATTTCTGCCGTTGTAAAATATGAAGGTTATATAGACAACAATGACAATAAAAAATGAAAGCTATAAACGGGCAAAAGTATATTATAGAAAACACAATCTTTTGATATTTAATACAAATTATTGTACATTTCAATAAATTTACTTTTATGTAATTATCATAAATTTATCATAACAATATCTTTCCGTTTGTTTGATTTTCTGAATCTGCATCAATATCCTATAAAAAATGTATAAACTTATTTATAGAATTTTGAATGATACAAATTTCACAACTTACATGATTATTTTCAGACTTTACTTGAGATATTAAATCAGCAAACATACTAATTAATGGATGTGAATCTATAATGCGACCTTCCCGAACAGCACTACCCAAAAAATGGCCATGTAATAATTCTAACGTACTTAAATATAATTGTTTACCTGTAACAGGTATCTAAAAATCAAAGTAACATTTTATTTTAATATTCCTAATGCTTAGGCTCAAATTTGAATAAAAGAATAAAAATCGTCATTGAAAAAATTTGTAACATTTATTTTAGAAATATACAAATTTCTGCCAAATTGTTTGTAAAATATTTAATATATAAACTTTTATAATGTATATTACTATTTAATAATTTTTGAAATTGAAATTTTTTCTACAGATATTCTTTTAGTCATTTTTAAAAATCAATACTACATACAACTGGTAATTCATAAATTGTATTTTCATCATTGTCATGATGCATTTTTAATATTTTCTTAGGTATGATATCATTACTAATAGGTATTATTCGTTTCTTATAATTATTTAGCCCATTCAATCTTTTTTTTTCTACCTCTTCTTCTTTTAACATATCTCTTCTTGGACAACTACAAATCTTTACACTAAGTTTTTTTCTACCTAATACTTGTCCTCTGAAATACAAATAAAAAGTATTAAATTAATGTGAAAAATTAAATATTAAATATTAACTTACTGTAAAGTTTCTAATGTAAAAATAACATAAATGGGTCGTCGATTGAGACTCATACTACAACTAGATTTGCACATGAATTTATATAACACGTTATAAACTTTATAATCTGAGCAGAGTAGAGAATTATGAACAGTAGCAACAACACTATACCTTTGACTATTAAGATTTTCTTCATAAATAGCATCATTTTGTTCACACCATATAATATGCTCAACTTTTTTAGTATCTAAAATTAATTAAAAACAAATAAATTTGATTAGCTTAAAATGATAAATATTTATAATAAGGTATGCTTAACATTAATACATACCAGCCAATTTATCTTGCATAATATGTATAGGGCAACGTTTTATGGACAATTGTTGAAATTCAGAAGTCGCAAAAATAGGTAATGCTCTTATTCTAAGATTTTTTATTCCTAATAATTCAACCTCATCAAATTGCCATTGAAATTGAATTGGCAATACTCGATTTATATCAATGTATACCTTATTCAAAGATGCAGAATACTAAAACACAAATCACTTATTAACAAATTTCCCATTAGGAAAAAAGTTATATATAACTAGAATATATTCTATATACATCTCCTTTGTATCTTTTTATATTAACCATTGATTAAAATTAATTGAGTATCAAGGACATGTTATATTTAGCATCTTATACATATTAAATTTGAAAAATATAAATTTTATTTTTGATATTATTTAAATAATTAAGTAAATATTGATACATATAGTTAAATATCACATCCTAGAAATATAAAAAGTACAATACAAAACTATTTTAAATAATCAAACACTGTGTTAAATACTTAGTTTCAAAACAAATCTGATATGTAAATATAATTATTATTAGAGTTGTTATATTCATGATTGTGTTATATGTTTACTAAGTATACATCAAATTGGTATAGATTAATACATGAATATACACAGAGTAAAAAAATAAGAATAGATTAAACCTTGGTATACAGAATTAAACAAAATATTTTTTGCTACTAACAGACCCAAACTGAACTTCCAATTACTTATTTAAATCTCAACCAAATTTATGAATAAAATTAATATATTTTATCAAACTTGGAACTTATCCTATTTTGCATAGGTATAAAAAAAATTTAACACAACTATGTAATATCTATATATTCGTATGTCTATGTTGCTATTCATTTTTTTGGGGGGGTTTGGACATTTTTAGGTAATCTTTATAATTTACAATAAACATTACTGATAAAAGTATATATTTTATACATATATATCGGTAACTATATATTTTGTAAATTGTTTAAACCATTCATATCTTTTTATGTAACCCCATGTATATTGTAAACCATAGAATATAAAATTATAATTGACCATAAAAAAATTATAAAAATATTGAGTTTACAATAATAGTGTCCTAAAGTCTATACATTATATAAAACTAAAAAAAAATAATTTATAGTTAATGACAAATTATTTATAACAAATCAATAATTTGAAATTTACAAATTTAATTCAAAAATAATTTCAAGTTCAAATTTTTAATATATTACATTATAATTTGTTAAAATGTTACCATCCAGTGACGTTTAGAAATTTCTGTAGGGTCTAAAAAAAAATCAAAGTTGAATTGACCAGAATAGTCATCTGTACAAATTTGTAAACCAGTCTGTTTTAAATGTTCATAACAAGATTCTAAGTCTTCACTCAATGGTGGTGATTCAGTCTCAGTTCCACTGTCCATAACCTATTTATTATCATTGTAAGTATAAATAAAATATATAACAATCATTTTTTCTATCTAATGACGTAAAATAGATAAATGAGTAACTTGCCTCTATTATTTCTTCATTTTCAAATTTGATTGTATTATTAGTGTCCATTTCATAAATTACTTTGATTACCGCTTTAATTTAAATAATTACAATTTACACGTTTAAAATCTCAACACAATATACAAGCATGTAATGACAGGCTATTTCAAGTCCAAACAAGTTTAATGATAAAACGCCAAGACGAATAAAAAAAGAACAAAAGTATTTACATTATTCCTCCATGAAATTATTTCTATGTTATTAATAATCTTATCAGTTACCAATATTGATACTCTGTATAAGTCTTATCAGATGACTTTAGATTATATTTCCAAAAATCCCATAGGACAAAAGAGAAAATACAAACGTCATAAACATATCTTTATACTATCATTTATCTCTCTGGCCACGATATAAATTTGTTAATATTGTTTGAAAAATTATTTACTTATCTATGTATAGTTACAGAATTTCAACTTATTCTTACTAAAACTCATTAAGTATGGCCGAATTTAAACAAAAAATTAAGAATCTTTTAGATACTAAAGTGAGTTCAATAATTTAATTAAAAATAATAATTTGATACAAAGTATTTAGATTTTTGTTAAATCATTTTATTATAATATTTATTTTACTGTTTTACAATTTTCATTTATATATATATTAATACAAAATTATATTACAATTACTTTACTACTTTTAACATACAGCATATTCCTCTTTATAAATTCATTTTATAAAATATAATTTATATTTTTTTTCTCTATTTCTGTTTGACCCTTTTTGTTCCTCTTAGTTATTTGATATTAATCTTGGTCCTCAATAACTCAACCTCTACATCATATGCCCTTACAAATATTTTGATTCTGTTTATTCTCGTATTGCTTATTCAATGTACTTGTATAACTAACAAATTAAAACATTTAACTCATCTCCATTAAAATCTATTTCCAACGTTTATCAAACAAACATTTTAATATGCAGCTTTTTTTAAAATAATATATTTTTATTAATAGATATATAATACACGATATCATATATTTTTATTTTAATTATGAATTGATATTGTATATTAGTATAATAATTGGCATATGTTTATTATATTTTTTATAGACATCTGTGAAAGTTCCACTAATAGGGGCACAAGATTTTTGGGACAATTCTAGAAGAAAAAGTGACTCACTTTTATTGAATGCTGTTAAAAATGAAAAACCACCAGAAAAATGTGATGCAGAAATTATATCAAATATAGATCAAGTGTATTTTAATAATTCTAACTTTGATTTTGTTAGGTTTGAATTAGAAGTAAGTTTTAATTTTTATTTAATAGGTAAATGTATATAGAAGTACATTCTTTGTATTAAATTTATTTGTTTCTTAATATAGAAATTGCCACAAGTCCTTGATAAAAAGTTGACTGCTAATGATATAAAAAAACTCAAAGCACAGCATGAAATTGTTGAAAAACAATTGCTACAATTAATTCTAGAAAACCAAGCAGCTTGTGATAATGAATTAGACAAGTACATAAACTTATATATTTAAAATGTATTTAATTTCTTATGATTATATTGTTATAGAATTGGTATGTTACAAAATGATTTGAAAAATAGCCTTGACAATTGTGAACATGCTAAAAATCGATTAAAGCTAGCCAAGAGACAGATCACAACAGCTGGTTTAGGTCTTTTGGGTAATTGTCGAAAAAAATCATTGATCCTTGTATTATTAAGCTCCTTAAATAATATAAAAATGCTGGTAAGATTTAACATTTTAACATTTTTCATTATTTATTCATAATTAATTAATTTAAAATCCTTAATTTAGTTACAAACTGAAAAAAAACTAGAAGAATTAGTATCAAAAGCCAATTATGCAAAAGGAATAGCATTACTTTTAGAATGTATTCAAGGAGCTTCTACTTTTAAACAATTTATTTGCATAGCTGCCTTGTCTATTAAACTCCAAGATGCATTAATTATGACTGAAGAACAATTAGATATTGTTTTATCAAACGTATGTTATTACAAAATGTTTAAAACAAAATACTTTAATTGATACTAAAAATAATTTTTCTAATTCCACTTTTATCAAAATTTATTTATTTTTATAATTTAATAGTAATTTTATTAATTCCACTTATTCATAATTATTGTTAGATGTGTTTCAATTTTGACCATGAAAAGTATTCTGCTGTTCAAGAGGCTTATAGGCGCCTAGGTAAAACAAGAATCGCTATTGATCAATTACATATGCATTATACATCAGCAATTCACAGTACATCATTTGATACCATAAACTTATTTGTAGATTCAGACAAAGTGGAAAATAATAAAAATTCATTTGCTTTATTATGCCAGGTTTATTCATAATATTTTATTTGCTAAATCTAGTATTATTTTTATATTAATGCATTTTTTTGTTAAAATAGTGTGTTTCTGATGAACAATTAATCCCATGCCTTATTGCATTAAGTAAAATATTTTGGAACATTTTACAAAGTTATAAGAAAGCTGCTGAATGGCATAGGGAATTCATGGATATCAATACAGATAATGAAGGTTATTGATATTTATATATGACTTTAAAAGAATAATAATGAATAATAAATTATAATTTGTTTGAATTGCTAATTAGTACATCACAAATTTATTTATATATTTTAGATGATATTGAAGAATATGTAAATCAAGAATATATTAATAAAAAATTTGAAATTGGACCAACACGATTATGGGGTGACATAATTACCAAAATATCTAATCTAGTATTCAACGCCAATTTAACAAATTTCAAATTTGATGATTTTCTTCAAGTTTTATCAATAATAAATAAGTAAACACAATTTTTTATAATTATATACTATTTACTTTAAGAAGCAACCAGGACAATTTGTTTATGTATAGTGGTGTAACATCATTAAACTGTTAATATAAAAAAGATATAGCTATATAAATTACATTTTTCAAAGAATATATATATTTAGAATAAAAAAATTAAATACTATATGATATTTCAGACATATTAAAATTGGTGAAGAATTTTGTAATAGTAAATCAGAACAGTTGCAAAATGAAACAAAAAAGTCATGTATCAGTTATTTTCATACATATCATAAAAATTGTTTAGATGAACTAACAATATTTTTTGAAAATGAAAGTTGGACTCTGTGTCCAGTAAAACGAGAATTTAATTTATTTCAATTACAAGTAAGAAAAACAAAATTAATCGTTTGAATTTTTTTATTTAAAGTAATTCAAAGTTACATCTTTTTATAAGGAATTTAGAGCAATTAAGAATCATATTCAAAAAATTGATTTGTTTTACCCAACTCATAGTAGAAACTCATCAATGGATAGTAGCTCTATAAGCACAAGTGAATATTTTAATTTTTCATCAGATAAATCTCCATTTGATAATGATTTAAATACTACTTATAGTGAAGATATTTTGGATATAGAGGTGATTTAAATATAGTAATAAAATAATAAAGGAAATTATATTTATATAAAAAAATAATTCTAGATTGATGGAAATAGTGTCTGTAGTGATGATACTGACAATAGTTATGAAGAAATAGATAATTATAATATACAAACAGAAAATTATGATCGACCACCTTTACTTACAAACACAACACTCACAGTGATGAGACACTGTGGAAAGTATTTAAAAATATGTAACATATTAAAATCAATATCTGAAGATGTAGTTACTTGTTTATGTCAATTATTTGAGTATTATTTATATTCTGTTCATTTACTATTCACTTCCGACATTTTAGTGAGTAAAAGACTTACCTTATTTGTAGTCATGAGATTATTAATTATGTTATTATAGCCTTTAATATGTAGTGGTGTGAATAGTGTTAAACTTCAATTGGTATTAACAAGGATACGCAATACTTTAATTCAATGTAATCAGGAAAATGATTCAAACCAAGATCCATTTGTAAGTATTTGAATTTAACGGTGTAATCAAAATTTTTCATTTTGAAAAATAATATCAAACAATTTATTTTAGATAAATTTAAATTCCAATACATTTATATTTATTATTTTAGATCCGAGAACCTATGGCTTTACATATGTTAAGTTTAACAGATGCAAACAATTTTTATGGTGTTTCTGAACGCATTGTTGCTGTAGAATCTTTAGTATTTTTAGGAGAGCAGTACAAATTGTTACATTCTTATTTAAACTCACTATTAACTTCAGATACAAGCAGTTATTCATTACAACAATTTTATAATCAAGTAAAAATACATATTTTACTCATATAAATGTTGATAAATATAAACCAAATTCTGTATTATTTTATAATTATTAATTGATAATAAAAATATTTAATGTCTATTTTAGACTGTAGCAGTAGCTGTGGATTTACGAAAACCTGTATATGGTCGTGTAATTTGCAAAGCTATTGATTATAACCAAGTGCTCAGCATGATGACTAAAGTAAATTGGGAAGTGAAAGATATTATGTGTGAACACAGCAGATATGTTGATTATTTTTTACAAGTAATTTGTATTTATTATCTTACTCACATTTTATTTGAATCATAAATCTTAAAATTAATAGTGTTACAATTATTCCTTTTTTTTAGGAATTACGAACATTTTTCAAAGTTCTTAAAACATCAACGTCACATATTTATTTAAATGAGCAAATATTAAGTTCTATTTGGGAAGCTATTGGTATTTTAGTATCATCAGTATTTATTGAAGGGTAAAATTGTCTATATTTACTTAAATTTATAAATAATTTAATGCAATATATTTTACAGATTTTCTTTGACAAAAAAATGTTCAAATGCTGGCCGAGCATTAATGCAGCTAGATTTCACACAATTCATGTCACAGATAAATTCAATTTCTCCTATTACTTCATTACCACATAAAGAACTTGTTGAAGTGTACATCAAAGCTTATTATTTACCCGAAACATCATTAGAAACATGGGCAAAAGATCATCAAGTAATATAAAATTAAATGATACAAAAAATATTTATTCATTTTATGCAATTTAATATTAGGAGTACTCACATAAACAATTATTAGCTGTTATCAATTGTGTCTGTCAAAATAATAAACGACTACGGCAAAAGCTGACAAATTCACTGGAAGAATCTATACAAAGATAATCTCATTTTTATTACTAAATATATTTGTTTATTTTTAGTTATTTTCAACAAATTCTATAATTATTTTAGATATTATATATTCCACTAACCAAACTTATTTCTATCAATATTATGATCTTCTAACAGTTAATATTTCAAATTGTTCTAATACACAGTACAAAATAATTATATAGTTTTTTTTTCATTATAAATTTTATAAAAAATTTGAGTTATTTTTTTTACATTTTATTGATTGTTATTTTTAGTTACTATTATAAATATAAGTTAAATTATGTTTTTATTTTTACTTTTTAATTATTTATTTTACTATTACAAATTATAATTTTAACTTAATAACATAAATATAAATAGGTACAGGGTAAGGGTACAAATTTACTCACTATTGTACTATTGTAATAAATAAAATAAGACTGATGGGATACAATTAACATCAGTAATGTATGCATAGAGATCTAAAGTATTATAACTTTTTACTCTTGATGAAATGTTTACAGCTCTTAAAAGTGGTCAAATTTAATAAAGCTGCTGATCAAATTTACAATTTAAAATAATTTTATTATAACTTCAAAAAAAAAAATGATATCCCATTTTATAAAAAAAAAATGGTCACTAATTTATTCCTTTCAATATGTACTACAAAACTAGTGAGTTATGTTTAATAATAAAATAATATATGAAGTAATGGAGTCAACTCATAGTAGTTTTTAATTTAAACGTTTTCAAAAACAGTAACAATTCTTGAATTGAATGACATTTTCGTATAATATTAATAAGAAATTCAATACTAAAATTATTTATTTATCTTTACTAATTTATTAGTATTATTTTGTAATTATATGATTTAATATGATATATATTTAATATAGACATTTGCATTTTTTTAAAATAAAACATTAAGTAATTAATTATTTATGATTACTGATTGGTCTTTGCTAATTATTTTAATACCAAAAATAAAATGTTATGCTAGAAAATACTAGTAAGATTTGAACATTGAACCAAATTATTTGTTAGGGTACACAAATAAATTTACTTGTATAAGTAATATTGGACAATTTATTATTAAAGTTGAATTTAATTAGTGAAAACTTTTAAATGTATCGTGTTTATTGACCATAAATTCTGACTATTCAAAATAATGCTGTATATATATATATATTTAAAGAACGAAAGGACTAAGTAAATAATAAGAGATTGGTTTTAATAATCCAAAAGATACTTGTATAAATGTATATAATATATTTTATTATAGTATTATAAATATTTATTCTTTTTATAATAATTCAATTTTTTTACCTAATACCTGCCAATAAACAAAATAAAAATGTTTGTCTCTAGATAAAAACAATTATACATTATTATAATTTTATTAATTTGAATTACAATTTATAAAACTAGTAACACTGATATTAAAACATTTTATTAAAATTAAATTAAGGATGATATTTAAATAAAAATTAGTTGAAAATTATAACAATAATTACAATTATTTTATGTCTAAATATGTAGATGTATAATAATGGAATTGTAAAACTTGATTTTTTAGCCATTTTTGAAAATAGTTGTAACAGCTGTACCTAATAATCAAAAATAATTATTAGTTTAGAACTATGTATTGCAATAACAAACTTATGTTATGAATACATCAAATTGTATTGATGTGTCCACTTTTGACGATATACCATTATAATAAAATATGAAAAATGAAAATACTTTAAATTAACTGTGATAGACCGCAATGACACCCATATACACTAAATATATATCTGCCAACATACTCACGCGTTCCATGTAGGTATTATGGGTATATCTTTTTATAATAGTCACAATGGAAATTTCGAAATCTTATGAACATTTCAAAATTGTATAAAGCATTTATTGGTTTAAAAATTAAAATGTTATACGTTGGATGTGTTTCAATTTAAATAAAATGTTTCAAAATGTGTAAATGTCCTCGAATAAGAAAGTATTCATTTTGCCACAAAAACTGGATTATCATTAAATTGTCCATTTAAATTATGACACCCTAATCCATCGGCTATTTTTTTTTAATTAAATTTTTCCACAACGATATCTGCATAAATTTTACCAATCTATAATTATCGATGTATTTTAATTAATTAAATATGTTGGCTTGATAGCTACATTTTACACATCCAAAAGCACACAAATTCCATTATTTCCGTTGATCTTCTAACATTCGTCATTTAAATCAGTATAGATGAAAAAATATTTTCTTTTCTTATAAAACAATAAGTTTAAAGTAATTTTTTCTGTAACATTTAATGTTTTTTTTAAAGCACTCTTGGAATTACATTTCTTTCGTGATAATATTGTTCAAATAATTATAAATTTATATCGAATGTAATTTAACAATTCTTTTAGTATATTTTTTTTTTATTTAGTTAAAAATATCAGATGACCGAGCTTTGTTCGGTATTTTTTTTTTTACTCTGATAAAACGACGTTTTCTAAAAATAAAACCTAGCTAGATCGATTTATCGCCCTCGAAATCCCCTAAATTTTATGAAAATTGTTGAAACCGTTTCCAAGATTCGGATTACATATATATTCAAGAATTGCTCATTTAAAGGTATTAGATAATAATTACCTACTTTGTAAAATGTTGACACAATAATTCGTTGTTGTAATCATATATTACGCTGGTATTATTTGATTATTTATTGTACGCTTTTTAATATTTAATTTTCAATTAGAAATGTGTAATTTATATCCTTTTGACGACGTGCATAGTGATATTTCCTGCTTGACCTTAGGTGTTTGTTGCTTATCTCCTTGTGGAACTCACCTTGCCGTGGTGAAGGAACTTGAACGACTGCTTTGGCAGTCCGACCAAGAATTGTGAGCCCGTTCTTATTTTAGTTAATTAGAGTCGATAAAGCCTGAGACTACCTTTTTTTTTACGGTATCGGCAATACACTCACTGGCCCGGAATGTCTAAAGGTAGTACTTTGGACTAGTGAGTCGCCATCGTTTATTGAAAAAATTTAAAAACAACAAAAAATTTAACAAAAACCATCATCCTTAAGGTAGGCGAGCAACGCGAGCTATCCCCACGTTGTTTTACCTCGCCCCTCGTACACCGAATTTAATTCACAAAAATCCTTAAGAACTACCACTTCTTAAAAACTATCACGTGAATGGTGCGCGGTGATTGGACAATACCCTGCCACGGGGCAACCATTTACATCTTCCGCGAGAAGCCTGAGATTACTTGCTAGCACCAACTAATCCTCTGGTTTCCACCTGACCCATGTGCCGGGCAGAAGGAAAGATTCGGACTATTTCAAATGCAACCTGGAAGGCGAGCAAATGATGGATGGACTCGACGTTAGATCGATAATGGAAATAGGACGGATCTGCGGTAGGCACTTCGCGCTTTGTACCACGGACACGATAGAAACGGATGTGTTATGTAATCCTTTCTACTCTCAAAAGTTGCACTTAGCAGTTCCTTCAGATGCTGAATAATTGGATGGAATGCTCAGTGGGGCAACTTAGCTCAATTGTCAGTAACAGGCGGAAGGCGGTAAACACCGCGGACAATAATCGTCCCCCGCCACACCATTCAGTGATGATTGTTTATTGTATATTCTTTCCGTAATTTTTTTATATAATAAACGGTGGCACGCTCGCTGGCTGAAGAAATGCTGTTAAAGCTTTCAGGTCAGTGAACGAATTATGCCAGATAATGAACAAAAAAAAGGTGTTTGTTGCCTGAAAAAAGGTGTTTGTTGTCTGCACGTTTTCCAATAGACAACAAAAGTAATCGATTATCGTTATAGGCTTTATAACTTAAAACAATTTATGTTTTGTCGTTAGTGCCTATATTTTTTGCCGTACTACTAATATTATTATTGTTATTTGTTGTCTTGACGTTACTATGGAAACTGTTTAGTTTTGTTTAATTCGTAAACAAATATAAAATTAGACACCAATTGTTATTCTTAAAAAAATTATATAGCTTTATTGAAGTATATAAAGTATTAGAGCTTAATATTTTGCGTGTAATGCTCTTCACAGACAAGTGTAATAAAAAATTCGGTGTTTTTGTAAATACGCGGATATTTTTAACTACACGAATATTTCTGTTTTGTACCGAAAATTTGTTTTGGCAGTTGATATAAACACAAATAGTTGCGTATAAATCACTAATTTTTGGTAAATCTTACGATGCACATGTTTTGTACAATAGAAACCATTTTGTTTTTAAATGATAAATAACTGTTAATAAAGAATAGTGTAACATAATTAAGAACAATGCCAGTATATAAATGTATACGATATTAAATCAAATAATATATTTCAAATATTTGTGTATGGTAAAAAAAGACAAAAATTAATTTCTTTTTATAAAAAAGTAAATTACCTAATAAATAAATGTGATTTTGTACATATTAATCTGAGAATAAATTAATTTAATTAATAAATTGTCTAGTTTAATAAAAAAACATTATTCGACACATATTTGTCTTTATAGTAGGAGCTCCATTTCGATATAATCATGTTTTCAGCGATTGAAAAACATCTTTTGGAATTGATCGATATTGCTAACTTAGAAATGATTGGATATTTGGTTATTCTTGTTTTCATAAACTCTAATAATTACTCGTTAAACTCAGTTTAACTTGAAGTTAAATACGATATTTTTAAAGTGTTTTTTTCCAAAAAATTGAATTGTCGAAATAATAATGCAATAATAATTATGCAGGTAGTTCTGAGGCTGCCGTAAACTGTTTAACGGTTAAGCAGTCTTTCGCTTACGTTGATTGTGTGTTGGAGTTTATATAGTGATTTTTATTAATTAAGTTGATTAGTTCCGAAAGTGATAGGGACATAATAGTTTTGATACTTTTTTAATACATTTTAATTGCGTGATTTATAATGTTATAATTATTTTTTGTTTTATTTTATCCGCGTATCACAACAGATTCACTACAAATTTTCAGAAATGAATTTCATTACTGCATATAGAACATTTTAATAAAGTCGTAAAATTTCAATTTTGAACATGAAATTAATTCAGGAACAACAAAACATACGTTAAATTCGCGCGATTGTGATAATGACATTAGTTATTTAAGAGTATATACATTATCAGCGGTGCATTCCTGAATTTACATAGCGCTTCTCTAAATCTGTTTATATCGCGCAATAATAATGTATCGTGGTTAAGCATAGCCACATAATAGACGCGCTCGCCAGCAAAATCTGAAGATAATGGTTATATAGATGAACTATTCCACAAGGGCGGTGAGTTGAAGAAAATACGGAATTGGCCAAGAAATGTAATCCCTCCGGATTAGCGACGTATAACAAATGTATTTGTTTATTACCGTCGTTAATTATTGTAATAGTATTTTTACTATACTTGCGTCGATTTGCCATGGACATACGCATTACGCTTTAGTATAATAACAAGAACGAGAAGGACACGGAGTAATAATTTATTAAGTCCTGGTTATAAAGAAAAATCGGGGTTGGTAGTACTGAAACACGTCATACCAGCCATCTTTGTTGTTTACACATTGCCCTCGTCCAAGTCGAGCAAAAATAACTGCTGTTCAGCTGCTGCGACTGTTGTATATATATGTGCGCATGCGCCCGTATATGTGTGTGTGTGTGTGTGTGTGTGTGTGTGTGTGTGTGTGTGTGTGTGTGTATATATACACTGATGAAATCGTTTATAGCGCGATCGTCCAGGACGTGTTTTTAATATATTGCGCCTTTGGAACAACAATCGATATCTCTTGTGGTTTCGATCTTCGTTATTCATTATTCGCAGGCATAACGATCGCGGCGACAAGTAACGTTAACAAACCAACAAACAACTTGCGCTACCGCCATTGTTATTTTGTTCGTTTATTGTGTGTGTGTGCGCGCGCGCGTGTAATGTGCAAAATGGAAACGACGACGACGACGACAACGACTACGACTACGACAATGACGATAGCAATGGACACAGACCACGACCGCCATATTTTAAAACAACCGACCAAGGTGTTGTTGACTCTGAGCAACGTACTGTTGCCCAAAGAGAAAATCACATCTACCCCGTCAATGATCGATGGTCTAGATTTGGAGACTGAAGTCGACCTAAGGATCATAGGTTGCGAATGGATTCAGACCGCTGGCATACTGCTTAAACTTCCTCAGGTAAGAATAGACTTTTTTAACAATAATACAACTTCATGAAGTTTATTGATGCAGATGTATAGGCGTGTTTTATTCTCGTTATTGTTGCACCGATTTGATGACAAAATGATAGACTTAATATAGATTTGATGACAGAACTAGATATGTCCGCGATTTCGTCTTACATACGTTTATGCGTAAATGATCAGCTAATGTCGAAGATCTTATTTCTTTTTATTCTCATTTCTCCTTTTTTTCCACATGTCTCACAATTTTAATATGTTCAATAAAGGTGTTTTATGACCATTGTTGTAATTTTCTCCTTGTAATGTAATAATTACTATTCAAGTAGTTGGGTGCTTTGAAAAATATTTTAATCACTGATTTTGACTTTAACATCGACAATGATAGAAATTTGTTTTACTATTAAACAAACGTATGTCATTAATGTATTATGTATTTAATAGATTGAGGTATAAAAACTCCAGAGGAAAAAAACCAATATGTAGTAATATTACTACAATATATTTTTCTCTATTGAAAGGATGTTTTACCTATCTAATATATGATACATAATAGTTTGAGAATTTAGTTATAGTAAAAATTTTTTGCTTATGATTTTTACTTGTAAATAAATAATAATTTTTAATGATTTGATAATAAGTATTAAAAAATATAATTGAGCCATACTCATTAAAATATATTTAATGTAATAGGTACCTTTCCTTTTATATTTAAAAAAATAAGCTTTAAAACATATATGTAAAAATATATTTTTAAAAATTAAGTTATAATTCTTTGTCACATTTTTGCTTTGATTATTGCAATGAAGTACTTTGGTGATAAAATTCTAAAGATTTAAAAATATTTTAGGTGAATAATATCTAGATTGTAATTTATAGTATATTATATACATATATTCTAGCGATATTTGCCTAATTTACGATTTCAGATTTCAGATTTAGAAATAAAAATAACTAATGTTATAAGAATTATTTAACTAAAATATAAACTGTATATTATATTGAATATAAATTAACAGTGTTGTTATATTGTTTTAAACTTAACAAATAAATATTTAAATAGTTTTATTATATTTTTTAAGTCTAATAATGAGTGTTTATTACACTTACTATTAGTATATAATATATAAATTAAAAGTTGAGAAAAGTGACAGACATTTACAATAATGGTTTTCTATATAATTAAGATTTTCTAACATATATATTATTTACCTACATTTTTTTTATTAGTCATATTAATTACTGGTTTATTCCAAAAAATTATAAGCTTCAGTTGTATATTTAATATTATATAGCGCCTAATATAATCTTTTAAAATTTTAGGTTGCAATGGCAACAGGACAAGTGTTGTTTCAACGATTTTATTATACTAAATCATTTGTACGTCACCCAATGGAAATAACTGCAATGGCGTGTACTTGTTTGGCGTCTAAAGTTGAAGAATCACCACGACGCATTCGTGATGTTATTAATGTTTTTCATCATATTCGTCAAGTTTTAAATCAAAAGTGAGTTGAAGTGTTTTTTATTTTTTCATTATTAATATCTTTTTTAATTTAAATCTTGTTGAAATGTTATTAATCACAACTGACTAATTTGTTGAGCCTTTTTTTTTCTAAATATTAAATTATCTATTTAAATTTTACTTTCGAATTATTTTTAAAATAAGTCTTACATTTTTTAAATTTATTTATTTAATTAAATAACATTAGTCTACATTTTTTTAATTCGTAAAGTAATTATATTATTATTAACTTATTTTAATTACCCATAAATAAAGAATAGATATTTTCATTTATTAATTTTAGATTAAGGTAAGTTAATTTCAAATTTCGTTAAAAATACATTTTTTCGTCTATCACATAAGGTACTATTTTATTTATAGACATATTAATCCAGGTATGAATTTAGTTTCAGTTTGTAAAAATTACAGTAAAGCTCAAGTTTAAATCTGGTTTAAATATGTATGTGAATAAGATAAAATAGTTATTTATTAAACTATTTACATTTCAAATTTAACTTTATACTCAGCGGTTTTTTGTGTAATTATAGTTTAGTTTTATTAAAATAATTTTTACAAAATTTTTAATTCGTTATTCCTTTATTATGTATGTATACATATATACAAAATGTTTCTACATATGAACATTACTTTGTTATAAGATGGATGGGATATTCGTATTTCTACTTCTTAATGAAGTCAAATACTTTATGGGAATTTTGTATTCATATACATATTTTGCATTATATTATAATTTAAAGTTTAGATAAATAATTTTAATTAAGATGATTTGTATTTATTTAGATGTTTAATTACTTTCAGATATCCTACAGCAGTCGCAAAATACACATTTAAAATTGGTTTAAATATTACCATAATAAGATAATAACTTCTTTTAAACGCAATATATATGTTAGTACAAGTTATGTTGGGCATTATTTAATTATTAATAATTGTAAAATACGTACAAATTAGGTAATATTATTTATATACAACACAAATACACGTTTGTTGGTGTCTTTGTTTTGTCTTTTTATTATATTAGTATTTTTTATTTATCTTGATAACTTCTATTTAGTATTTAATTAGAATCTTTATATAATTTTTTATTTAATTATAATAAAATAAATACACAATAAATGTTTAATTTTGGTTTAACCTAAAAGCTAAATTTTTAAAATTATATCTGAATAATATCTATAACAATATTTATTCATAATATATTATTCTTAGTCTAGTTTTTTGCACATTTCATATTTTATATATTACACACTTACACATACATATATATATATATAAACATAACTTGTACTAATATCTATGTTAATTTAACTTCTCATTTTATTAAAATGTATGTGTTGACTTCGTGCGATAACTGTAGGGTGCACAGAAATCCATTGTTTTTGTTGCAATTTATTTTGTCTTATTTATTTTTATTTGTAAATTGTCTAATGCAACAAATTCAGTGGTTAATGTTAATCCAAGTGCAAATATACAGCACAAATTTACTTTATAACTTGCGTTTTCGCAGATACTTTCCACAGCTGACCGCCGGGTGAGTTGCCCTCGGTTTGAATTGTGGAGAGGAAAGCGAACGTGGTGGATTCACATTGAAATTGATGATCGTCATGTCAAGAACACTATCGGACCCCTTATAAATTATATTGTAACATGATTTAATCAAAAATAAGCTATGAGGTTTCCCTCCAAAAAGTGTTAGGGTCTGTCAAAAAAAAAAAAAAAAATTTGTATATATTTATCAAAATGAGAGGTATAGTATAAACTAATGTGCATATGTATTATGCGCTCTAATTTAGTGATAATACTTAACCATAAAAGTTTTGTATTAAACTATCATAGAATTCACAGAGAATTGGTAACTGTTTTTGCACAATATTCATCACAAGGCGATTCAAAATAAAAGCAAAACATATATGAAGATGGCGTATGAACCATTTGATGGTTATTCTACATTGTACAAGGTACCTAATCTACCCTATTAGTAGATGTTTAAAGGACTTGGATAAAAGCAGAACTTAGAAGTGAACTTTGTTTTTGATATTTTTGTTCGAAGGTGAACATTAATTGTTTAAACAGTTAATGAGTTTTGGATGAATACGTTTTGAATATTTATTAAATTGGTGAATTTTTATTTAAATGTGTGTGGAATCAAGTCAAGAATTCAAATTTTTAAATAATAAGAATTATAACACTTGTTACATTTCTTGAAGATTTGCTAATTATTATGTTTTTAGATTATAAATAAATGTTTTGGATTAGGGATTTATGGCTTTAAACTTATTTGTAAATTACCACTAAAGTTTTGTATTTTTTTCACGAAGGTATTAAAAAATATTACTTAATTCCTACATTATTAATAAAAGGTTAAATTTAAATAATTGTTAATTATGTTCATAATTAATTTTGTGAATTTATTATTAATGGCGTATCAAAAATTAATATTCTAATGAATATTTTTAGGTATTGAACATGTGAGGTATGTCCCAGAAATGTATGTGCTGAAATTTCTGTATACAGTGTAGAAGTGTTGTGTGCTCATATGATGTGCTGTTATATATCAATGGATGGATACAAAAATTATCAAATTGAAGTTGATGAATTATAAAAAAAATTCCATACTATATTACATAATTGATGTTTATTTACAATCTTGTTGCATATCTTATAATTTTACAAAAAGTGGTTTAAAATATGTTAAATCAGTAAAAAAAAAAACTTGAGTCTCTATATATAATTTCTCAAGAAGCATACATTGAAAAAAGCAGCTTGTAATGTTATATTATTTTTATTAAATAAAAAAATAATTTGGGACATGCCTCACCTAATACTTCTTTTAATATATTTGTATTAATATTGGAATATTTTTATCAAAATATAGTTTTATAACTTATAGTTGTTTTTTAGTTTTTATACTAAAATAATTATGGCAAGATTATTTTTAAAAAAAAAATTAAGAAATATAATTGTGTAAATTATTTAGAAGAATAATATATGACCTGTGTATATTTATCATAGAACATTTATAAATATTAAATAGACTTAATTATACTATTTTATCAATAATATTTAATTGAAAAATTAAATATATATATATATATATATGTAATCATACATCAGTTGGGGGGTATTATTTTGGTGTTTCGTGATATTTAAATAACAATTTTAGTCAGTTGTGGTTGATCATTATATTTAAACATAATTTTTTGCTTATTGAATTGCCATGTTATCTCTAGTCCAAAACAAGCCCCAAAAATACCCCGCCCCTGTTACAGATTGATTTCGCCGCTGGTACTTGATCAAAATTATGTACAGAAAAAGACGCAGGTAATAAAAGCAGAACGACGTGTGCTCAAGGAGCTTGGTTTTTGTGTGCATGTTAAACACCCACATAAACTCATTGTCATGTACCTACAGGCACTTGGATTTGAGAAACATCAGTTGTTAATGCAGATGTCCTGGAATTACATGAACGATTCATTACATACTGACGTATTTGTTCAATATGATCCAGAAACTATTGCTTGTGCTTGTATATACTTATCAGCCAGGAAATTACAAATACCGTTACCAAAGAGTCCAGCATGGTATTCTTTGTTCAAATCAAATGAAATGAACATCCAGGACATCTGTCGCAAAATACTCAAACTTTATCTTAGACCAAAAGTAAGTAAAAAGCTTGAAGTTTATTTTTTAGTTTAACAATTTTTATTAAATATTTGCAGGTAATTACGGAAGATTTGGAAAAGCGAGTAGAAGAATTGAAGAAGGAATATGATCACGCTAAGGAGAAAGCAAAAACATTCATTACCACTCCAGTAATACAAAATGAAGTTATAGCACCACCAAGTAATGGAGTAACTACTGTTCCAGAGAATATTGATTCAATGACCCCAAATAAGTAAGCAAATTTGTAGAAATATTTCTTACTGAATTATGTCAGTTATATGTTTGTGTTATTTAGAAAACCAATTAAAAAAAGAAGTAGAAGTAGAACACCTTCAGAAACTAAGTCTGGTAGTAGAAGTCCAAGACATTTGAAAAAAACTAAAAAGAAAAAGTAAGAAATAATTTGTAGTTAAACACTTAAGGATTTTGGTTTATATAATGTGGAGTTTTTGAACAATTTGATGTAAATTTATTTCACTATTCATTGATTCGTAGAAGTTATTAATTTTACAATGATCGACATATATTTTGATTTGTATTTTTTTTCAGCCATGAGCGATCTCGATCCAAATCAACATCTGATAGAAGGTCTCACAAACAACATAGGAAATTAAACAAAACTCGTAAACGATATTCAAGTTCATCATCAAATTCTTCTAGTTCCTCAGGATATCGTCGACATAAATCATCTACAAATAAGTATGTTGTATTTTTTACATTTTATCAAAAATATACTAAATAATGCGTTTTTATTTAGAATGAATTGAAATTAAAAGTTCCGTAATTATCAAACTATTTTAAATATCTTCTGGGATATCAAAGTTTTTGATTCGTTATTATTAATAATTTATTTTCTTGCATTATAATGAAATGTAAAATGTTCAAAAGACGAACAATACATATATTATCATTTGACTAATATATTTTTTAGGTTAGTACCCACATATAGAGACTATAAAGATTATAGAGATTATCGTGGTGATGAAAATTATAAATCCAAATCTAGGAGTTACAATTACTGGAAGAAATATTATAGTTACGAATAGTGTCCCGTTACCTACTTGTTTATATATTTTAATTGTCAACGTGTGTAATTTAAAAACTGCGCTTGCTTCTGTGTTTCAAATCGGATGCATTTTTATATTTTTATTTTCTGACAGGGTTTACCATTATGATGAACACGTTAATTGTACGTATAAATACTAATCATAAATTAATGTGAATATATATAAATATATATATTTTTACTCTGTTCCATTTATATTAAAGAAAATATCAGTAAATATGTATATGTATGTGTGTGAATATATATATATATATATATATGAATTGTATTAGTTTTAAGTTTTAGGATTTGATTTAAAAAAAAATTAAACAAATCCACTGTGATACACAAATTATTGTATATATTTGACATTGTAAAATAATGTATACTTAAAATGGATAAGTCGTTAGGTTTATGGTTCATTTTATTGTAAATAATATATATGTATATTACCGTGAAATATAAAACTGCAATTTCATTTTGTAACGAAAATGTTCTGTTTACAAAATATAAAATGTTTACATTACAAAATTAACGCGGGTGTGTATTAAAAATATTTTTAATATCCCCCTTCTGTTTGCACGGTTTTATACAATATAGAATTTATTCAAATTCGATCAATATGTTTTCACGTTTTTTTAAATTTAGAATCATTATACAACACAGGGCAGGGATCTATTAGCTGGTCCAAAGTACTGCCCTCAGGCTTTCCGGGCCAGTGAGGGTATTGCCGATACCGTGGAAAAAAAAAGGGTCTATTAGCTAAAAATTATTTGAAGAGCTTAAGCTCCCTATAACAATTGATAAGTTGTAATTAACCATAGTACAAAAACGCTATCATTACTGCGGAACTTCTACAATTTGTTGAGAAAGAATGTAATGATAAAATACAAATTACAATTCAATGTGCGTGACATTTTAAACACATAGTTGATAACTTCATTTTGGTTACAATCATAATAATGTTGGTGGTTCAATATTATTTTACGTTCAACTATTGTATGTTGTCGATCATTTTTCGGTATAAATGTAAAAGTAGCAGTCCCGCAATTAGTAAAAAAACAATAGAAAAAAAATTTGATCGTGTCATTGTGTACATAAAATCCATTTATTTATACATAAATATTAAAAATAAATTATATATAAATAAATACTGACTTTTGGAAAACATTTCTTTTATAAAACAATTGTATTTTTAAATTGTTTAATAATAATAATTAAGATAATGTAAGGCGACAAATATGTGGACAAAAAATTATTTAAAGTGTGATTAACAAACAGAAAGTTAAACATAACAATTATCAGTTGACCAATTAACAACAATTAACTAAGATTAATAATAAATTAGCTAGAAACATTTTTTTACAAAGAGTTATACTGTTTTCTCAAATAATTTTCTAAGTTATCAAAAAAATATTGAAAATAAAAATGTTAAGTGATTTAGGAACCATAAGAAAATTTTAATACTATTTTAGTGTGTTGTTTGAGTTGCAATTTATCCAAACATGACTAATGGTTTGAAAATCTTATAGACGCAAAGAAAACATTTTTTAACAAAATGACTAGAATAGAAAACAAATCTAAGATCAAATCATGAATTGACAAAATTAAGTCACTTGAACACTGCGTAAATATGGTAATTATTACCAGGTGCGAAGAAAAATTTAATTTGAACGAAGTGTATGCATAATTATGTATGTATATATATATATATATATTAAGTATATATATATATATATATATATATAAACAATATTTATTTAATACATTACGATGATTAACAATTTAAATATTTTCAAAAATGCGGTCAACGGCTTTAATTTATATACGGCAATATGAAA
The DNA here is from genome assembly GCA_025469175.1 of Geopemphigus sp. TES_GeoC_2020. Lineage (NCBI taxonomy): Eukaryota > Metazoa > Arthropoda > Insecta > Hemiptera > Aphididae > Geopemphigus > Geopemphigus sp. TES_GeoC_2020. Next base: position 17,494 of record JAIPRN010000537.1, on the reverse strand, counting down.
TGGTATGAAAAATTATGATTTAGGTAAAAATAATGTTTTAAGTAGCCAATTAATGTATATATATAAAATCGCGTTTTAAATTATCACATTGTGAAACAAAGTCATTTCTATGATTTTAAAAATTTGCTGATGAACTGTGAACATATGCAATAAAACTAAAATTATATCATGTTGAAAATAAAATACTATACAATAAAACACACAAGGGAAACTGAGGAACCAAAAACAGAAAGACTGCCCAAAAACTGAAGGCAACAAAATGTATAATAAGTTAATCTCTAGCTACATCTAATGTATAAATATATAAAAAGTACATAATCATTTACTAAGTATATTTTTTTTAAACATAGCGATCCACCGAGTAATTTTGATGTTAGCCGATCTGCTATCAATAACAATGGCGATATTGAATTAATACATAATCATCGATAGTTATTAATTTAAACAAATTTTAAAAATGATACAAAACTGTATATGTTTGTACACCAGAATGTAAATCCAAAAGTTTCCATAATTTCTATTTGTATTAACTCTAAGGATGCTCGCGATAACTGAACTCACAAAAATGACGTACTTACTAATACACTATTACAATTTCAAATTTCTAATAATAGAAGATAATAATAAATGAGGCAGTCCTGTTAGACTAAAGATATAAAAATAAACAAATTAAATACTTAATATCACAATTATTTAAGAACATATAAATACTTATTTGATAGACAAAAATTAAGGAAACTACTCATTCTGTAGATGTTGATCCATGACTGCAAACAGATTGAGAACTGTGAGACAATTTACGACCACTGATCTCTAAGTGCGCAGCTGGAACCCAGCCTTCAGTTTTGGAACCTGGTAAAAATAATATTTAGCAACTTTGAAACCATTCAGATGGTAAACAAATAATTGTTAAACACTCGTCATTTACCATGAACTTTGACATACCACCAACTGCTTGATCCCGCTTTTAAGAGATCTACTTTATCACCTCTCTTTAATGTGGCATCTGTTGGTCGAAGAGCATTATAATCTGCTAACGATATATAACTATCGGCCTGAAAATAGAAAATTATTAGAATTATAGAAGTATTAACGATTATTTGAATAACAATTACTAACTTTTTGTTTAATTACTGTCCCATCGAGGGATTCGTCATCTGTTAAACTACAATCTGATGAATCATCGTCAGTAGTTTCGTGATGACTCAACGGACGATTTCCACGATTTGATCTTGTTTCACTTTGATTATCCAATGAATGTGTTTGACGTAAATTTCTATAAAAATTATACAATATATTTACGTCTATATAATTCTTATCAGTTTTAGAAATTAATGTTTGAATCATTTATATTATATATTAAACTATAATACAATAATACATAAGTATCAATAATAAACGTATTGATGAAAATTAAAGAAAAAAATTTAATTGATAAACCAACAAAATTATCAATACAACAGTAGTAGCAACTGCAAAATTAAATAGAAACTAACTATAAAATAAGAATTGATCGCTGGTTAACTTGATTTTGAATATTTCATACATATGAATGTTACTATTAAAAATATTGGGAAGACTCGACATATTCTGTAGTTGTGTACATTCCCTTATAAGTATCAGTACCTATAAAATTAGCCCAACAAAAAATAACTTACACGTGTTTTCCAAAAGTATTTATATATTGCTTTATTTTTTCTCCTTTTAATTCCGCTAACTGTTCAAGCAGTACACGTTTAATTTCAGACACCCATTGTTGTTTTTGCTGTAAATTTGACGCTTGAATCGTGTAAACTTCTTGACGTCCTTCTAACCATACTTCAAATTTACATAAATCTCCTTTGACAGTTTCCGTTAATCCAATATTACACATCTAATAAATAAATATAATTTCGTATTATAAAATTTCATCAGTCATTTTAGTAAAAATAAATATACCCTTAAATATTTTTTGTAATGATACATTGGCTTATTATCTTTAGATACTTTTTTACATAAAAGTAATCCCTGTTGATATAGAAAAATTTGACGTCTCATTGGCTTAAGTCTCAACTCTTTAAGTAAATCTTTTTTGTTTTCAACCCATACAGAGAAAGATCCTTGCAAAAGCAAACCACCTAAGTCATTCCAATCACCCTAAACATAACCAAATTACATTTTTATAAAATAATTTTTACAGTATAAATAATAACTTACATAAAACCCAGTAATACCAATTTGATGCATATTGTCATTTACATTATTAAGAACCAACAACATACAATCAAGAGCTTTTTGTATTTTATTAATACAATTTTGATTTTTTTCATTGTGCAGTAGTTCCTAAATAGAGAAAATATAATTAACAATTTTCCACTAGTAATGTACTTTTAGTTTTTTTTTTTAATATTAAATTTACTTTTAACAAAAGTTGATATTTAGTAATTCTTTGCATAGGCAAAAGTAAATATGCCCCAAGTGGTAAACGATGTCCAAGTTTTTCTTGGCATACTTTAAAGAAAGGATTTTCTTCACTAACTGCTTCTCTCAATTCTTCAGACCTTGTCAGATTTACACAATAATATGTATAAAGTTGAAGTAGTTTTTCTCTCTAGAATTAATTAAGTAATATTATTTTATTTATAATAATTACATTGTAGAAAATAATTTAAAAAAAAAAATTCACATTATCTGTAAAGCAAACAGCAACAGATTCGGTATTCGATGAACAACTTTCTAAAGCGGGTAAAAAAAACTGATTATGAAAGCTATGAATGCTTTCAATGTTTCCAAAAAGAACTTCACTTTTGCCCTTTAATCCTACAGGTATTAAATTTTTCATATCCGGCATTTCCATTTGATCTTTGTATCCCTAAAATGGATCGTTTAATATTAAAAATCCAAAATATAATATTATTTCAAATATGTAACATACTTTAAGTATAGAACCCAACTCTGCAGTATATTGTCGTTCAGTAAATAAAAGTTCAGTAAGAACATGTTTTGTTTTTGAAGCATTATTTTCATTATTTTGTAAAGTTGAATCACATTCATCTACACCAATTGAAATCTGAAAACATATTTGTTTGTTAATTACATTAATTGTAGGCACAATTTTTTTACATTTAAAACTAACAAAAAACAATATTTTTAAAAATTTAAATAACTTACTTTGGTTACATTAGTTAAATGAATAGGAATGGCAGGTTCAGGATTTACAGACAGAACAGGTCTTGGTTTATTAATCAAACGTTTCAGACTTGCTAGACGTTTATCACACATGGTAGTAACGTCATCAAGTCTTTGAAGTACTTGAGTAACTATTGGTTTAGTTTCAGGTGTTATTGTATCTTCAAATAAGGAGTAAAATTCTCTGGGACTTTCTACTTTTAAATGATGAGCACTACTCATGAACTCTTCTAGTTCTGCAAGTGACTGCTCAGCACTAACACATTTGTCAGATGGTTCTGAACCCAAAAGCATAACACCTTTAGCACACCATTCACTAGCCTATAAAAAAAAAATTAATTACTGTTTATTTTAATTTTAATTAATTTCTTTAAAACAAGCACAGATTGATTGGGAAGGTACATAAATATCATCTCTATGAAAAGAAAAAATAATGGAAAATATGTTTCTTTTATTGGAAATGTTCCAATGTGATCATTATATTTTATATGTAAAGAAGTTATTTTGACCTAAAAGTTAAATTAAACCTTGTTTTTGATAAAAAATATATATTGCTTCAATTATAAAGAAATGATAAAAGTGTGAAATACCTATAACTAAACATGCATAGGTCAGATTTTAATTTAAAAATCGATGAAATCAAACTTTTTGTATAGAAATATGTAGACATTGGTCGCTATATGATATTCGAATTATATGGAGTTTTAAATAAAATTGTTAAAGTAGAGCCTAATGTTCGTTACAATGATTTATTCAATTTATATTTGTTAAAAACCTCTAGAGTGAAAAATTTTAGAAATTTTTACAGTATTTAAATCATAGAATTTTCCAGTTTTAACTAAATGAACAGTCGTTTTAAAATGTCAATTCTGATTGACTTAGATGAAATTTAATGAAATAAGAAATATGAAGGAATAATAATGAGGTAAGTAAAATATTTCAAAAAGTATGGCATGTATTAAGTGAGAATTTTTATAGAGACATAGGGCATCATCTAGTAAAACTAAATTATTGGTAACAGCCCTATGTTAAATCAAATTTATCATTACTCTTTTTAGTTTAAATTATATACCAAGTTATGATTTTCTCCTCAGTAATATTTCTATAATCATCTTATGATTTAAACGAAGTAACAGACATTATAAAAAATATGTTAAAATTTTTGTCAATGTCAAAAAAATATATTATATTTACTAATATATATCATCTGAAGAGTTGGTAGAAATTATAAATGTTTATTTTTGTACAGCCAGAAAACATAAAAACAAAAAATAGTTTAAACTATTTGACAAATAATTGTGAAGTATATTATAAAATATCAATATTCATACCATCGCTAAATAATATCAATGATTTCAGAACAAGTTTTACACAAAAAAATATTAGAATGTTTTAATCTAAATTTAATTTAAATTAGTTTATTTTGCTAATAAGTCTTTAATGAAGATGTAAATTGATGTAAAATGAATAAATTGGGATATATTAAATAGAATATTTTTTTTCAATTAATATTTTACTACAAACGAAAAAAAAATGGAAATGCCAAAAATGCAATGACTATTAACACATTTTAACAGATTTAAACACATTACATTAATGTTATAACTTTAATACATACCTTTTGAATTCTAGCTTGTAGTTCACAACTTTTATCTAATGTTTTTAAACGTTTCTCCAGACGATCATTTAATGTTTGAATAAGACGATGAACTTCATCACATTTTGGTTGAATACTTTCTAATACAATAAACCGTTTGGAAGTCAACAAATGTCTCCCATTGTGTAATAAATCTTCGCTCTGTTTTATTTTTTCCTAAAATTGATAATTTCAGTTAGCAAATATAGTAAAAGACATAAAGCATAACTTGTTAACCACAGCAACACCTAATGTTATTATTAGTAGTACCACAATCCATGTTTTATTAATTAGGTATTTCATGTAAAATATTTCGTGTGAAAACATTTTATTTTAATGTCTTCTACTTAAAAGATATTTCATTAAAATACATTAAAAACAAAATTGATCAAATTTTATACTTTGATCGACTTCAATTATATTATGTATTCATTTATTGGCACAAGATTGGTTTGAATAGACAATTAATCTTTAAGTTAAACATTCTTATACAATTACATAATACACTATATAATTTATAAATCAAATTCAAGATTAAAACTAAAACTATAAATATTGAACCATAACAGTATTAATAAATTAATGACCTAGATTAGTAATTGTTTATACTATTTATATAATACAATAATACATGTCTTATATAGTTGGTAGAATGATAGGAACAAAAATGATTTAGATAAAAGTTCCAAATTTTCCAAAACTAGATAAGCCAAGTGTCAATACCTAAACATAATTAATGCTTATTGACTCATGGTAAAAAAATGAATACAAATATCTTGATAAACCGTTAAATATTTACACAAAGTAATTATATTGTCTAAGGAAACAAAATATAATTAAAAATACATACATGACTAGACTTTTGAAACGCAGTTAATTCTTCAAGTAAAATTTCTACCCGTTCCACAGAATCTCCAACATCAGTCATTTCTGAGAGAATTTTCAAGTGTTCATTTAATGAACTCTAAACATTAAAATAACATTATAATATAACACGACAAAATAAATTATATACATTTTCAATAATAAAATTAATTAATTACAAAATAAGTAAACAAAATCTTTTTTTGAAACTATTCTAAGATATTATAGTTATAAAAATGTATATTATTATATCTATATAGAATTTTAATGGACAATAAAAATGATGTACAAAGATTATTACTTCAGTACATAATTATAAATATAAAATTTAATATTGCGAATAATTAAAACATACTTGAACAATATTAAAACTTTCTTCAAAGGCACGCAATGCATGACATTGTTTCAGTCGTCCAGAAAACTGCTCCCAAAAATCATCAAACACTTTTTCTGTTTCTTCCATTTGTACCAACAATCTATGAAAAACATAAAATTTACATATCTAGATGTATAATATAATATATAAATTAAAAACATATTAATTTCAACTCGAATTGTTCTTAATTTAATATATAACTGTTTATTTTAATTCTAATTGTGTATAAATATAAAATGGGACTACTTAATATACAACATAATATTTTCACAAGTGATAATACTAAGTATGTTTTGGAAAATTAAATTTTGAGTGATTTAATAAAAATATAAATTAACTAAAAATGAAAAACACTAGAAAAACATAGAATAAACCGATAAAATGTAGAAGTCAACAATATTTTACAAAATACTTTAAAACTAAAAATAACCTAAGATTAGTGAACAATGTAGAAAATAGAAAATTTAATTCTAAGTAGTAATAATATACAAAATAATACCTAAATAAAAAATAGGTATTTTAAGGAACTAAAAGACAATGAATAGAATAGAGATTTGTAAAGAGAAAAAAATTAGTTTTATAATAGTTGAAGGAAAAATAGATATGATGTATAGATGTTTGAAACACGAAATATTCAATTTAATTAATAATTAAAATAAATATAAATAGATATTACCTTTCCAACGCAGCGACATTGGTAACTGTTGACGGTATGGTACCATGGTAAGTGTCAGTATCTTGTTTGAAATCACACAATAATGATTCGCCTTTTTTAACAGCTTCATCGAAACAATTTTTTAACCTTCCATATTCTACTGTATGATGAAATAACATATCAGCTGACTGTTCTTTAGTGGCTGGTAAATCTAACGTATCATTTGTTAGGCGTTCAGTGAATTCATTCAACATTAAAGAAACTGTATTAGTTTCATTTGAAAAATTTTCTAAAGCCTAAGTATATATAATGATACAATTATTTTCATAAAACTGTATTAATTTTAATATAAACTTATTATTTTTCAATTTATACATTACCATTCTTTGCTGTATCCAGTGTTGATGAAAGTAAGGCAAAGTGCCACTAAGCTCAACAGTGAGTTCTGTATTATCTACATATTCTTGTAATTCTTCAATGGCACCGCATACAATAACTTTGAATTTAAATTCTTCTTTAAAAAATTTATTGCTTACTTCTGAAATGGCTTTTTGAAAAAACCCATTAGGCCTTATCACATAAACTATATGTATAAGACCCGGGAAGAATTCCTAATATAAAAATAAAAAACCTTGTCTAATTAACATTATTATTTAAGATTAATAATGTATTAAATTAATTGAAGAATTCTATTCCAGATAAAATATTTTGTTCAACAACATAAAAATTAAATAAATCTTATATGCACTTAAAAAATTAACAAAAAAAAATATATATCAAATTTCAGAATAAATTTCAGTAAAATGTTAACAAGTGTAACTAAGTGAGAATATAAATAAAATTGTACATATAGTGAATTTAGTGGGGAGAGTTACAATACCATCCCACTCAAATGCTAAAAATATCAATTTTACATAAAAAGTAAATTAACGTAATAAATTAGAATATATAAACAGTAATAATATTGTAGATCTAACATTTCATTAGCATTTTTCCATAATTTTTAAAAACTAAGTAAATATTTTAAAAATGTATAAAGAATATTAAATAAAAATTCAAAATATTAAAATGTGTTCATTTAGTTCATTCTCAGAAAACAAGCTAGGGACATCATCAACACACCACTAAGCACTTAATGTGAGTTCATATAACAAAGCAAACGTGTAATTGTTTATTTATTTATTTCTATAACTGTATGAAAATTCTATTCAATTACAGAATAAAACTGAATATTTGTAACATTTTAGAATTACAAAATATTTCACTTATATGATATTTAAATTAGTATTTTGTTTGCTAAATAACTGTTTATAATAACTATTTGTACTAAAAAATGATGTCATTTAAATGAACTAAAATGTTTAAACAACATTCTTTATATTTAATGCTTGTAATAGATATATTAAAAGTAATTTTTCTTTATTATAGTCATTGCAATGTAAATTATTAATAAATTTATAATTAATAGTTTTATAATTCAATATCTTAATTTTACTTACTGCTAAACGAAGAAGAACACACCGTACAGAACTCCATTTGTCATTACGTCTATCAATAATAACAACGAAGCCTATATCTGCTTCCTGTAATCTAAAATACAAAATATAAATAAGTTAATAAAAAAAAAAAACATTGAAAAGATAATACTTACGAAGGTACTGAAGTAATATAAGATATTAAATTTTCATAACCTTCATTAGATAAATCATCAACAAAATTTCCTGTATCAGGAAATGTAATGATAGAATAACCTTCTTTAGTTTTACCACCTAAACAAATTAATTAATTAATTAATTTATTAATTAATAAGTTGCAATAATATTAAGAAATAAGATAATTAAAATTTACTATAATTAATTGTAAAAGCTTATTACAAGTTTGGAAATCAAATATTCATTATAGGTACTAATTTTTTATATACATATTGACCATTAAAAATTAAATATACAAAACACGTTAAAAGAAATTTTAAAATTATTTTCAATTAAATTTATTAAATATAAATATATTGTTAAACTTATACTTATAATCAAAAACCCAGTAAAGTTTTTTAAAAACTCCTAAAAAAATTATTTTTAAATAAGATTAAAATAAATAAACAGGAGTCTACATTTTTTACCTATAAATTATATTAACATTATTCATAGTTTTAGACATTACCTAATATATATATAATCATTTCATTTTAAATAAATACATTTTCATTCTATTTTAATTAGAAAGAATATAAATCTACAAACACAATAAATAAAAGTCGCGACATATTTTCGATGTAAACAAAGTATTAAAAAAGAAAGTTTTGATATCATACTGTTGTATGACTACCAATCAAACAATATTTATGAGTAGCTACGATTAATTTACAATGAAATAATCGTTGAAATTTGCGAGTAATATGAAATCGAATTCATAATAATTCGTAATTACGCTTCTAGTTTATCGCCCAAAGGGCAATCATTTTAACTAAGTTTATGTTGCCCGACAGTTGTGATTAATAGTATGAAAGATAGTTTGGCGATTGTCGATTAATCTGATTATCATTGGCATAAACACATTTTGTTTCTTTACAAACAGTTTAGGATAAGCCTTTTACCTCGTACAATAAATATGTATTATTATAATTTAATGATAAAAAGCGGAAACTTACCAGAAATGACAATAAACTGTTGAGCTAACAAATCCAGAACATTGTTAATTGAAGGCTTTTGGTCATGCGACGACATTCTACCTGTAAATATAAATAATCATTTACCAACGATTGTTGATATCATTTTGAAAATTAACCGTAAATTATAAACAATTTCAAAAACACGAGAAGAAAAATAAAACGACAGTGTATATCGTTATTAGACGACTATTAAGCGTTATCATTATAACGCGGTCGATATTCTGGAAACGATAAAGTGAATATGCTATCTAATTAATCGTTCTACGAAAAACTTGTTGGTTTTGTGGGAAACGATAAATATTAATTTTTTTGTGAGCTATAAAATTGTCGTTTAGGTACTTACATAGAATTACAAAACGAGATACCGAGTAGATTACATGGTCATCAAAACAGACTTAAAATGGAAAAAACCGCGCAACTCGACTACTCGCTAAAACCGTAATATTGACACAGAGAAAAAATTAAAAACGAAAAACGTAGATCGGTAAATGAATATTATCCTAATATCATTTAGTTAGAGAAAACTATTGTGGATGTTCGACGAAATCGGATTTTATTATTACGATTTTGCGATACTATTAAGCGCATTATTGTGTTAAATTTTCGCCGTAATCACACATCGTTGTCACCGATTACGATTGGTCTGTATGAGTCCGTCATAGTCGTCGTATCACAGTGGGTCGTCCACGCGGGAATATTCCCGCGCATGACTAAACGGCGAAACGGTGCGTCATCGTACCGACATGTAGCGCATAGCCGACGCCGCCGTTACTTTATACAGAGTGTTGGTATTTTACGTCAGCTTTAGCTACCTAAGAAATGACGAAAATTGAAAATTCGAGCGCGCCGGGTCCAATTGTACGCGTTTCACTTAGGCAGCAAACATTGCCGAATTCAAAGTCACTTTGTGTAACCAATTTTGAATTCGATATTAACAGTACGAAGCTAATAGTCATTTTTGAGATGATCGGTAAAACGCGATAAATTTTATAGTCCGATACGGTATCTACCATGAAACGAGAAAAATTAAGTTGTACTCGAACGTTTCAATATCGAAATACTATATAAATACTATTAGCAAATTGTAAGGAGCAGGAGACAAGTTTATGAGTTGGTGTATTATGTCGTCACATCCTTCGACAAAAGGCTACTTAATTGTATTGTTTTTCTGCTTTTTAATCAATAAACGATTGTATGCCCACTGGCTAAATACCGAAGATTTTCCAGCCAGTGGGTATATTTCCGGTTGAGTATAAAAAAAGGATTATATTTTTAGGAATTGTTTCATATCTCGAAGGAAGGTTATAATGAAAGTCTAGTAACAACCTTAGCAGTGATCATATTCAAAATTTAGGTAATTCACTTCAGTATTAAAAAATTACGTAGTACGTTTAAAAAGTTGTTTAAAAATATTAATTTTTTATATTAAAACAAATAAATCGTGATTTTTGGAAAAATTAAATTTTTGGTTCATATTTAACAAAGTACGTAAATTAATTTTTTTTAAGTGCCAAGAAATTAACTTAAAAACAATATATTTAAAAAAAATGTTAATATCATACTCCATACACGCTTCATTGCGTTACTATATATTTCATATATTGTATTATTAATCCAGACTTGGCTATTATTTCGTGTTACACACATTTACTTGTGACACAACTTTCTTCCACTTAGTGTTTTAAATCTAGAAAATGGAACGTTTTATTGTCGAAGAAAATATAAAGAGAAATAACTTTGAGGCCTATAGACCGAAGCTACTAAAGTCATTGGGTTACCATAATTCTAGAATCGAATGATACTTTTCACTCTCTGTAAAATAAAAAAAAAAAATAATTAGAAATAGAACACAGTCATTTAATGTTTACTCGTTATTAAATAGTATGTGAAACGTAAAATAGTTACAAATTAAAAATTAATTTGATGTTCACGATAATGAATTTTTGAATTAACATTTTACAGTAAATAATTTTACTTTTAATATAAATTTAGATTACACGCTATGAATTCTTCACATGATTCATTTTAGGTGGATACTTATTGTGTGAATGACATGAAGGGTAAACAATTTGATATACAAATATATTTTCTTAATATACGTGTGAATGATATTAAAAAAAAAATAAATAGAATAACATCAAATTGCTCGTGTTGTTTCTAAAGTATATAGAAGCAAATGTATTTAAGTAATTTAACGAAAGACAATCAGTATAACTTTACAATCTATACAGTAGTAATTAATAATTATATGAGAGAAACTCGTATGTTATAATTAATATTAAATTATACCTCGAGGATTAATTATTTTGAAGTAATTTTCACAACTGTCAAATAACACAACCAAGCGATCAAAGTCGTTAGTATAAGTAAAATCAATAATATATCCAACAAAAAATACTGTAGATCGTTTAATTCTATGGAGTCGCTTTTTAGATGTTTGGCTCCACCGTTTCGAATAACATACTCGACCCAGTAAACTGCTTGATCTAAAGGTTTTGTCGGTTGATCTTTGTACACTTGACTCTGGATTAACGCCTGCTTTTTATATCTAATTTAAACGCATTAAAATTATTCCCAGACAATATTTAACATAACTTGTACATACGTGACATTTGTCAATACTTCATTAATGGCATTTTCAAACGAATTTTCAGTCAATTTGAAAAAATTTAATAGTTTACCATGGCCGTTTTTTTCTACCAATTTCAGATTAAAATATTGGTCAGCGAAAAATGGTATTCCCACTATAGGTTTTCCATTATAAACACTTTCTTCCACGCTATGTAGTCCTCCATGAGTAATGAATAGTTTAACATTTGGGTGAGCTATATAAATATATATTTATAAATTATAATATAATAAATATAAAATGATATTATTTTGTATAACTGTTGTATACGCTTATATTACCTAAAATATCATTTTGAGGAAACCATGAACCGGTTAAAACATTTTGGGACAATTTGACATTATCATCAGCTGGTATCCATTTTAATATTATTTTTTGTTTTAATTTTCCAATAACGTTCAAAAAAATATTTAATATTTCTTTTGGTACATCGTTTAAGTTGATCAACGAACCGAAACTGAAATATATTACTCCGTGTTCCGCCAAGTCTAAAAATGTTTGAAGATTCTAAAAACAACAAACAAAAATATATTTTTAAAACTATTTTTCTAATGCCAAATACAACATATTGTTTTCTTTATTCTAGTTATGACGTAATTTTAATAAATAGGTAATGTTGCAACTTATAAGATTATATAAGTACACATTTTATTTTAATTGACCAAATGTTTACAAAAAAAGGATAGAAATGTTTAAAATATTGAAGAAATAACGTATATTAATATAATATACACACCCGTAACATATGCGATTTTATGTCCAAAAATAAAAATGAATCGTACGCGATTTAATGTCCAAAAATAAAAATGAATCATACGCGTTAATTAATCTATAGTTTTTATATTGTACAAAGTATTGTTTTCGATTATAGAAATACATATTTGCAAAATTATTTTGAGAATTAAATATTGCGTGGACTATAAATATTGTTACGTAATCGTACGTGATTAAATAAAAAAAAACGGTATTAAACTTCTAACTTTTAGGTTCAATTTATTCAAGTATCGAAATAATATAAAATTTAAATATTTCCAGTGGTTTATTATATTCATAAGCCTACTATTTTAATTCGTATGTCTTTTTCACCTCAATACTAGTACACAAGTCTCCTACCAATTTCACCTCAAACGAAAATTATTCCAGCGGTCTATTATCAGGTGAATAGTGATTGAAACGATACTTTGAATTTTTAATCATAATTATTATTATTAGACGGTCTTTCAGGAATGAAGCGCAGATGTTACTTGGGTGGTCTCGAAGACCGCTATTTCAAAACCAATAGTTACGTATATTAGGATGTAATTGACAGTAGTCAAAGCATAATTTTTCGGCGTTTTTAATAAAAATAAAAATTTCGGAACTTGGGCTTTACTCAAGAATCATGCTGACTATTAGCGTGATATGTTTATAGATAAAATATAGCAACTCATAACGATGATGCTGGCCGGAGTTAGTTATAATTATGTTTACATATATATAAAACAAAACGTTAATTTCGTAACACTTTTTACCATTCTTCAATACGTACGCAACATTGAAAATATATTGATACGACACGAAATTTTTGAATTTATTTAGCCTCAGAATATCCGAACAATAAAAACGCCGACTAAAAGAATTATTAAAAGAATCGAAATACCTATGTACCGTGTTTAAACAATTAATCCTAAAACAGACCCACTGGTTAAGTACCTCGGGCAGAGACTTCGGCTGTTTGATATGCAGACCGCCTACTTCAACGATACCCGGAAGATACGGTCTAGGTATGCCGATTGCGTAATGCGAATTAGCCAGTGTCAGGGACACATTATTCAACATGTGCTCGAGCGGAGGCCTGGACTCCCAGCCTTTGTATGTGAAATGTTTATTCATTATCTCCTTCATCTTGGGCAAGTACACGTAATTTTCAACGTACAACTGCATTACGCCCGTCACGGTGTTTTTCAAACGTTCCACAAAACTCATGTCGGCTGGCGATGTCGAACACGAATCCGGTATGTACGAGAATGTGGAAGGAACGTGCAACCATTTGGTAATGCTAGGCCAGACCATCGCTGGTGCCAAGTTAATGACGGGAGCGTTGTATTTGTGGCCGATAGCTACGGTGTATTCTTGGCAGAACGCTTCGATCATAATTAAATCGAACGAATCCGAATCCGAATGGATGAGCCGTTTCATATTACTATGCGACATTGTCAATTCGGCCAATTGTGTACCTAGTTCCCATTTCAAATGGACCGACGTTATAAAGTTCAGGTGCACTAATTCCATTACGTTTCTCACTAAAACAAAATTGCCAGAGCTGTTTATGACGGAGCCGTGGAATAATCCGAACGATCTCTATTCAAACTTAAAAAAGGACGATTGGTGGCGTTTTTTAGTTTATGTGCGTTACGAAAAACAAACTTAACGAGCTCAATCGATGTGTACAACGTGAAAATAAAACAAATTTCGCAGATAGCAAATCGAGTTTTTGCTTTTGAAGAAAAACTGAAAATCTATTACGAGGAAATACGTAATTTCCTAACATTAACAAGTTTTGCAAGGTGGTACAATATCGTGTCAAACAAATCGTTAGATAATTTCAAATCATTTAAGCGCAATATTCGACGAATTTTAGAGATTTTAACGTAAGTATAAGGAATTATATTTTACTTGTAGAAAATCTTCGGTACTTAGAAATAGCAAGTATTATACAATTAGCTGCATCAGGATACGATTATGTAAAACTATTTGAGGAATTTATTGGATTAAGAATTGATATACATTTGGAGCAATTTTTAAAGGAAAGAGAGAACAATGGGAATATATCGAACTTCGAACAAATTTGCCTGAACAATACTAAATTGTACAAAAATATGCCCACTCGCTGTTCGACACATTATTGTAAAATCTCGTATAAAAAAACGAAATACGCAAATAACGTGTGCAATTGGTTTACTATTTTTCACCTTGATAACTTGTTGAAAGTAACGCGCAGTAACTATAAAACTGATTTAATATACGAAAAATCTTTGAATATAAAAATGACGTTAAATTATTATAGGATAAATCGCGAAATATATTATTACAAATATATTAAAAAACAATTTTCTATTCGGAATTATATCTATTCTAATTTCCTCTTCTAAGTAGGCAATCAAATTTCGATGTTTCCACTTGAAACCCGTGTAACGCAACAACAAAATGTACGTAGACCAAATAAAAAAAAGTCGAGCGTAGCAAAAATTAATTTTCGATTGACCACATTGTAATTCCTTAAACGAATACTGGCTCCGAAATATAAATGTTGTCCATTATTGGTGCACCCTTGTCATATACGTATTTATCCCATTTACGTGTCTGAAATGTACTTATGACGTGCCCATTACAATATTAAAATAATATCTACGCTATATTTCTTTTACGTCGAATATACGTAAACATCGTGATAATTTTATATTAAACGAGTAGATTGGCGATACGCGTTATGTTTAACGAAAGAAAAATTACCGTTCAAAAAACGACGAGCACGTTATTAAACGATGGACGAACAGCGTTACTCGATATATACAATATATAGTAAATACAAAGGTTCTGGAAAATTTGAAACACGCCCGACAAAAAAAAAAATGCGATAATACGCCACCGGATATATTAATCGATACGACCAACAGCCATCCGTACTGTAATCGCGTTATTTAACCATACGTTACCGTTCGAAACGGGTCGTTATTTAAAATGCGCGCGTACAATTGGGCAAACGAGTGGTTGGCGTAGAAATGTTGGGGGCCGTTGTTCGAAAACAATTCTACTAGCACGAATTCTTAAAACCCGAACGAATATCCGCCGCGTAGTTTTCCAAATCGTATTTTTCTTCCGAGACACGGTCTCCCGCCCCGGGTCGCTGAATTCATTAACGATACCGGTCATTTCGTTTACCGTCCTGTTACCGTATTCCCGGAGTTTTCACTCCCGTACGTTCGCGAGAGTTTAATCGTTTCGTCTTGCCATACCCGTTTCAACGTGTATTCGTCGTAAACCGTCGAACGCGACGGCGTCCATAGCGTGTTGTTTACGGACACCTGGCCGACGAACCTCTTTCTTCGTAAACGAACGGCCCGACGTCCGTATAGTTGACGACCGGACGAACCAAAGGGAACGAACTAGCTACGGTCACGTTATGCCCTCGGTGCGCCAGTTCTTCGAATAGCGGCTGGAATCCGCAAAAATGGCTCTTGATCGGCATAGGCATGAACACCAATATATTCGCCCCTTCTGCGACAGCGGCGAACAAAGCGGTACAAAAAAACGCGAACAACAACAACAACATGATTGTTGTTATTACGAACGTTCGTTAAACGGCGAACGACGTACATCCGTGAAACGGAGAACACCGCGACCGGCGGCGGTCCGCGCGGCAACGATAATCGGAAGCATTTTACCGACGCGTTTGAAGTTGGTAGGAGGCGGCAACTGAGGTTTTGTTTCTAGCGTGCGTACCTAAACAATACCTATCACCCGTACGGTTATTTAATCTAACGAAATTAGATAACCGAACGAAACACGCAACGGTTCGACTGCGGTACGTTTTTTTCGTTTCCGTGCACGGAGTGAACTGTGAAGCTCGTACGCGTTATGCGTTTCGATTTTTCACAATATCGCGGTCGTCGTATTGCGGTAAATGTTCGCGCTCAGCGGCGAGTTCTGCCCAAACTTCCGTCGGACCTACTTAATCGTCGTTGGCTAGCCATCGAGCAAACCATGTTCGTAACGTTATGTCGTTTGTGTCCGTTACACCGTTTATGCTTACCGCAAGTCGTACGTTAACCAGTGTACACCGGTTACCGTTTATTCGACAATCACGCCGTTGTACCGTAATACACCGCTATCGCCTCGAAAATTTTATATCTGAACATAATCTTGAAAATAGTTACGTGGTTTTAGAGTATTTAAAACAAACGTAATGGTGGTCCGTCGTTAATGTCTAATATTGAATTTAAACGTAAAAAACAATTTGTCTTGTTACGCATACGCGCCATACCTACGATATTTATAAAAACGGAATATAGAAACGTCGATTCGTTAGACGAAGAAACGTTAATACTTAGTTTAGTAAACATTTTCGTCGTTATTAAGACAAAAAATAACCGGTAACATTATATATATAGACAACTTGTTTCTAAAATCTACGAATATAATTGTCGAAATACGAATTTTTACGATTTAAACAACGATTAAATTTATTTTTTCATCCTCGGTAATATAAGATTATTAGATTAAATTAGATTTAAGAACGTTGTGTACTAGTATACATTATATCACATTCGTTAAATATAAAAATGAACCAATAATAATTCGTCGTTGTTATTTTCACACGCACATAACCAATTTTAGGATCAACAACATGGCGCCGTTTCGTAATGAGCCTTTGCTTTCGTATATTCAATAGTTGGTAATATATATATATATATATATATATATATATATATATATATATGTTTTCCTAGGTCGTCTTT